>PXOD01000652.1:0-22192 GCA_003012165.1 Paramyrothecium roridum
AGAAAAAAAAATAATAATAAAAAACTGTAGTAGAGGGATTAGGCAATTGTCGACGATACTAGATGAGAGTAATCAACGATCTTTGATATTCGGGTTCCTCGCCCATTGCTCTTCTTCGTTTCCACTCCTCCACTCTTTTCTCTTCATTAAGCATCTCTTTCCGCAGTTGCTCCAGGTGCGGCAGCCCAAAGAACTGATCCCTAGCCACCTTTGGATCCTTTTCGTCGCCATAAAGGAATAGCCAGAGGTTCAATGCGTCTGCGTGGAAGACTTGATATTGAGAGACAGGAACAACTCTATCATTTTCCTCATCGTAGTTTTTCTTGTCATCTTCCCGGTAAGACCCGTCTGACTGTATGAGGGACTCTGCAAACTCCACATTGTTTCGCATTGTAGATAGTAGCCACTCGTTGCCTTCCATGATGTATTCGTGTTGCCTGAGGTGCTTTGTCGAAGCTGAGAAAATTCCCACGCGTCTGAAGGTCGCTGGCCTATCAGAGACTGGACAAAGAACGAGGCACACGACGTCTAAGTCGGGAAAAGTATCTGTGCTGGCCTCGTGGCCCATGCCTGGTCTCAATGCCACTGGAAGGGCAAACAGCTCGTCGCCTTGCTTTATTTGCTCTTCTCCTTCTTCCCCCCAGTAGTAATCCGTCGCTGCGCCATGCGCCACCCTAGCGTTGTGTTGAATGTGTATGCAGCGCCCCATAGCCTTGACGCGAAGCAAGTAACCTGACAAAACGACCAAGAGTGACTGCACGGAAACGAAGGAATCCAGTACACGGTTGTCTTGGTATTCTGATTTAACATCAACAACATCGCACAACTGTCCCAGGATTCTTTCCGTGTGATATTCTTTTGGAGCGTCGTTTCGGGCCCACGACCACGTCGGCACATTTCGGTTCACTCGAGGGAGACCTGAAACCCTCTCAGTGTCGCGTTCCCAGAGCATGTCATGGATAAATGTCTCCCTCCAAAGGCCTGCGAGATATTCTTTCTCCTCAAAACCAACATCTTCTTCATAATGATCGCCCCCAAGAGCAATAAGCATGCGCTTTGCAATACCAGCCATAGCAGGCAGCATATCGTTTTCTCTCGTGAGGCTCAGCCGTGTAAACATTTCCACCATCTGGCGCCAAATTCCATGCAGTTGGTCCTTTCGTGCATTTGATACTGAGTTTTGTCCTCCGTCGTCTTTGTATACAGTGCTGGCGAATTTGTGCTTGATGTCCGAGTTAACCCAGTCATGGCCCGAGTCCGTTACGCAGCCTTCGCGACATTCGAACACCAGCTCCAATGGTGTGAAGAAGAGTGTTCTCTTGGACAGCATGCGCTCTTGGAGGACCCACGCTCGTTTCAGCAAGGGAGAGACGAATTCTGGGTGCTTGTGCCGGGTGACGTGTTCGAAGAACACTGGGCGAGGAAGCCTCTGCAAGCTGAGGCATCTGGCCCCTGCTACATCGTTGGAGTCATCTGTCCACTTGACTGGCAAATGCGTGTCTGAGGCTCGCAACAGGCCGCCTTGGCTGTGTGAGGATGCCGCAGCAGCCAGAGTCAAGGTCGCATTCTCATAGATGTCCGCCATCCTGCCAGCCTCTCTCTCCCAGTCTTGTTCATCGTCTTGCACAATGCAAAGCGAATCGATCCAGAGATAGCGTATTCGCATCATACGGGTGAAGATGATGGCCTCACGAAACGTAGTGGTAAGCCTGTCCCATGGGATACCTGCTGGCTTCGAGAAATTGGACAGAGAGTCTGAAGTTGTCTCTAGAGGCTTCAGGGCGTTGGGATCAGCGGTACCCCAGCAGTGACTCAAGCAGAGATACTCGGATTGCTGCCCAGGAGCAGAGGCGTATAACGTCGGGTTCGCCGTCAGGTTGTCTTTGCTGTCTATTCCAAGATCCAACAGCCGAGTTGGAAGTGACCATTGACTGCCGTTGCCAGCATTGCACGATATATGAGTTAGGCGACAACGCTCAAGGCAGTGCTGGACCCACCCAATTGCTCTCTCTGAAGCACAAGGGCCTACGCGAGGTTCGCCGAGCCGAATGCTGTCCCAGGGCGAGTTTTCTGTCGCTATCTCTCTGTGCCCTTCCTCCTTCTCTTTCACTTCGTAAACTTCATAGCGCGGGGTGGAGACTCGATATTCCCATTCCCCCTCTGGATACAATTTGCTCGGCCCAGTCGATAGATCAACCTGGAGGCTCGAATCCGCTTCCACCGCACGCCAAACCTCTGGCGCCTGATCTTTCGCTGGAAGAAACAGTGAGAGAGTGAGTGAGAGTCCTCTAATACCAGCGTCACTTCCCCTGTATAGAGGATCAAGATACTCCAGCGTCAAGTTTTTAAAAATGGGCTGTTCGCCATGTTGACGTTGGATCTCTTCGGCAGTTTTCTGTACAAGTTTGCAACCATGGCATCCTGTGCCTTGAGCATTTTCGGCCAGCTTACCCAGCGTAACGCTATATGGCGAGTCAATCGGTAGCCTTGCCCGCCCGAAAGATCGCCACTGCCGGCGCAAAAAGTCCTTTCGCAGATCGAGACAAAATGTACATTCGGCCACCGTCTCGAGGAATGGCTTTTCCGGAGTTCCCAGGGACATCTTGTCCGTTCTTGTATTGTCGGCTTTGTGCTCGATTTGCTGTCCCATCTTCTCCCATTTAAATATTTTGTACAAACCGTGCAGTCAGGTTCAACTACATATGAAGTGAGTCAACCTTGTCATATTTAAGGCATCAGCCTTATCAGCTTGTCTGGTTGCTGACAACCAGGATCTGCAGTGGCTGTGCATGCAAGAAGACGCAATGAGGCGAAGCCAAATCGCAGCAACCTTTTGATACATCTTAAGGATTCATTTCTGCCATTCTGTAGCGAGAAGAGCCAACCTGGCTTAGGCATTGCAATTGCCACTTTGTTGTAGTTTCAAAGACTGCTGTTTTGGAGACTGCTCGCCTCCACCACAACGGCCATTATGCACTCGCCTGCGTCCTTGGATCCTTATGAAGAAGAGCTTGCTCAAGCGCTGCGATCACTCCAAAAGTTCCAGCTGAGCAGAAATACACCCGATATTGATTCTGCAGTCTCCCATGGCCGAGAAGCAGCTGCGCTTTCCGCCCACAACCCGGAGCATGCCATCAGAGTCCACACCGTCCTCGGAGCTATCCTTTTTGCACGCGGCCAGTCCACACAGAATGTCGCCGACGCAATGGAAGCAGTCCAGAGCTGTCGCGCTGCGCTCGAAGGAAGCATCGAGAATGGCCTTCATGCCGATATTCGAGGTGTGCACTTTACGAACCTTAGCAACGCCCTACGGTTCTGTTGTAGGATGACAGACGGCGCAGGGTATGTCGAAGAGGCGGTTGGAATAATCGAGACTATCAAAAGCAAAAGCCGCGCGGGTGCAGCGGACCAAAGCTTTTGTCTCAAGGCCCTCGCCGAACTGTACGAATTCGCGCACCAGAAGATGGGAGATAGCCACTACCAGGATGATGCCATTAAGACAGCACAGCTGGCCCTAGCATCCATTCATGAGTCTGGACTTGAGTCACTACGACTTGAGACGCTTGGCATCGTCTTATCTCTGCTCTCATCAAGATACAGCGCGACAAAGAATGCCTCTGATTGGACGAGCGCAGCTCAACTGGCTCAGGATCTCGAGCAGCAGGGAAGTTCCTGGGCTGGTAGTTCTTCAGCTAGCCATCGCACCCTGGGCACTCTCTCTGATCTCTTTATCGAGCATTACGAAACCACAAATGAAGTAGCCTCGTTACTTAAATCGATAGAGTACAACGTGCAGCTTATCGTGGGTAGCAATTCTAAGAATCGGCGGACGCGAGAGACGGCTCTTCAAATCTATGGCTTGCATCAGAAAGTTAGATTATACGCCAAACACACCGGGGATATGCCTTCAGTGGACCTGGGCGTCCTTACAGACCACCCTGAGCTCATAGTCTCCCTCATCCCGGACGACTTTCCCGGTCGCGCTGACTACCTGCACAAGCTTAGTCTCGCTTTCCAACATCAATTTACACACGAAACTCGTCTCGAAGACCTTGCTGAGAATGCCGTGGTTGCGTCCTCATTCGCTCTACAGGCGGCTGGAGAGAAGCATCCGAAATGGGGGGCGATGAACGCCGCGTACTGGACGAGTCGTAGAATGTGGTCCGAGGCAACTGGGAAGATGCCTGATGCCGCTAACGGCGCCATGATTATATTTGAGAAGAAGGGGCTGTTCATTTCCCCAGAGACAGAGGCAGGTTTGTCATTGAAGGTTCCGCATATGATTTCTTGGGGGGAACTAGACCCTGAGCTGAAGAACTTCTAATCGTGAAAGTCCCGGTCTGAGATTTTCGGATTTCAATATGGAACCGAAAGGCCAAATTAATTGTAGAGTGCCAAAGTTGCATATACAATGCCCAGCGACCTTTCGTGTGGGGACAGAAGAATAATATGCATGGAGGCTCATTCGATCAAGGACTTGAGCGTAGGGCAATGCAGAAACCTCTGGCTTGAGCTTCATCACAGCCAAGAAAGTGTACATGCATAAGAAAGCTCTGTAGAAGGTGCTTGTCAGCTGTTGAATGCAAACTTGCCGCCCTGAATTTGTAGGCCTGGTTTCCATGAGCAACCAATGATTCTTATGCCTAGTAAAATGATTCATCGTCGCCCGGAAACTTGCACTTGCACCTGCCCGGCAGCTGCGAGGATTGCCTTCTGACTTCTGCTCACCACGCGTCAAATACTTCAACTAATGCTCACCCTCAGATCCACCTTTCTCCCTAGCCACCTTTCTCTCTAACCATCCTGCTCCCAACTGTTCTTGCTCTCTATCCATCTTGCTCGCCAAAATAAACAACTCCTGCCACTTTCTTAACGTCATCTTAAAGGGAGTTGGCTTAGCTTCTTAAAAGATGGACCACGACGAGGAAGCTCTCCAAAACCTTAGGGAGTTAGTCCTCAGCGAGGTGGACCCTGACATCTGGGGACCAGATCCTTTTCCAGCCATACCTCGCATCCTCACAGAGGAGGACGAAGACGAGGTCATCGCAGTTCTCCTCAGAGAAGTTGAATACGGTATTGTTCTGATATCCAAAGGGTTCCTCCTACAGCATCTTCCCCGTGCCAGTATTTGGTTGAGCAACGGAGTACTCGATCTCAATGCCGTGGCCCTAGAGTTCGCGGACAGGGTTCCGGAATTCGTTTTCATGCGCGTCGCATGTTTCGTTTTCAAAGCTCTTGAGAGGAACTGCCGCACCGGTGAGGTCGACGTGGACATGTTCGAATTCGCTCTGGACAAAGTCCGCTCTGCCCGGCGCTACAGCCGAGCTGTGGTTGCCCTCAGCATCTTCACGCAAGGGCTCTGCACATTCCTGAACCCTCACGGCGGCTTTGGGAATTCAGAGCTTTTCTCCATCAGAATTTACGAATGGTGCACCAACTTCATCCCAGACGTCGAAAAGGCCGTGGGCCGTGGTGAAGCCGTCCTTGTCTTCGATGCACTGGTCAGCATCTCCAACGGTGTAAGTTCAGACCTTGCAGGCGCCCTTCAAGAAGTGCCTTGGTGCATAAGTCCTTGGAGTCGTCGCTTTTTCGTCGACAGAATTTTGGCTGACCAGGAGCTGCTTGTAGCCTCACGACCTCACCCTGGAAGACCTATCCCAAGACGGCAGAGGCACAAGGGACGGAATGTTTTGAGAAGTCACAAGGAGAATTTGTGCGTGATGGGAGGTCCTGAAGGAGATTGATGGGAGAAGGAACGCGTGCTTTGGGATCACTTCCGAAGCACCGACAGCCAAACGAATGGCATCAACGCCTATGACTCGGAGACAGAAACGTATGGTTGCTGATGACGATGTCTGTGTATTACGAGAGAAACGAGTCTAGCAAGAAAATTGGGATTATGGTGAGAATGAGAGTCTCCGAATTGTGTCCCCTTGGACAATGGTTCGTGCTTGGCCCATCGATTCTGTCTCGGCCTGTCAACAAAGGCGGGGTGCCAACGTAAGTAAATTGGCCAGTGCTCGTAGTGGCAGTGATCCCGAAATAAGTCTCAAAGGCCGAGACACGAGCATGATAAAAGCGAGGATGCTTCGAGCTTAGTTGTGGCCATGGAAGTCCCTGACACAATTAATTGCAATATTCTAGGCAACTCCGATGAACCCGCCTTGCTGCACTGAAAGCGAGCTTCTGCCAGGGTGATTTCTTGCGTCCTCACCGCCGTGTTTGAGTTACTGGAAGTGCTTGCTCCGTGCTCCATCCCATGACCGAGGACTCTGAGGGACCACAAGAAAGCTGCCTAACCTACGTTATTGTGTTGCATGTGCTTGGTGCCAGCGCGCGGCTGTGGCGGGCGGTTCGCTTAGTTGCACATCGCTGTAAGCCGTGTGGCCCGCCCCGCCATTTTGCAACGGGCCACCAGCCACCCCGTCGTCAGGTCACCTTGACCGTCTATTGCTACGCAGTGGTGGATGCACTTCACCCGAATCGTCTTGTCTTCTGTTCATGTCTTCTTTCAAAGTGCTAGGCGTTTCATTTTTGATTTGATTTTTGTTTATTTTGAGTGACCATGGCCAATCAGGCTCACCACGCTTCCATTCCTCCTCACGCTGCTCCGTCGTCTTCCAATCCCTACCCAATGCCACAGAATCCGGGCCCAAACCCAGCATTTGACCCGGCGTCGGGAATCGCGCTTCACCTGGCGCCGGAGCAGCATATTCCCGACCATCCGGGCAGCGTGGTTGATCTGCCGACCAGACCTGGCAAGGCTCAAGCCCAGGCTCTGTCGTCAACCCGAGAGCTACGTTCGATCAGGACAAACTGTCAGTTCGGCTTGCGAGAGTACTTGACCCTGGTGCGCAAGCGGCAGCGCTATGACGTGAGCGCCTCCACCATTGACTTGGAGTCGCGAATTAGAGCGAGAACGGACTCTTTGGTCGTAGACCTCAGAGTCTTGCAATCGGAGCTGCGTGCCGTGGTCAAAGCGGCCGAAGAGCATCGCTGGCGAAGGTGGCTTGTCGGAGGCGCTTTGTGAGTATCGCAGCTGCAAAATACGAACAACAATGTGAGCTGATTCCTTTGAAGAGCGACTTTCATCCCCCTGGTTCGTAGGATCTTCCGGCGCGGCTCGGACGAGGAGTCTCTGGAATCCTCAAACGACACCGAGTACGCCTTCAGGCGGTCCCAAAGCCTCCTCTCCCGCATCCGTGACAGCGTTTTCGGTAAAGGCGGGCTTGCTGGCATGGCCTTTTTCGTCTTTGCCGTGCTTTATGTCTTTCAAAACGAGGTGTCGCTTCGGGTCGCGCGGACCATCCAAAAGCGGGTCAAGAAGCTGAGCTCAAGAATCGAGAGGGGTGAGTCCGTAAGTGAGGATGATATGAAAGTTCTTGAAGGATGGCGGTGGAGAGTCCTATTGTGGTGAGCAACGTCGTCTTGGCAGAGGCAGGTTGCTTGATGTTACCATTTTCCACAATATTCTAGTATAAGTACATGACACTAACGAATCAAATGTAAACAATGAGTCCATCTTGACTTTTTCGCATGTAGAACCTTGAACACCGCTACTTGCCCCATACAACACCCAACTCAGCACGCTTCTCCATATACACGATGGAGGAGGCTGCTTCCTTGGGCGATCGAGCCAAGCGTGCAAACGATGAGGCCAAAGCCATACCTTCACGGAAAGTGCCAGGCGTAAGTGAAAACGGGGCCGATCGATACTTCAGCGAGTTGTATCACCACCCTCCCGATTTCAAAGAACTTGCTCGACTCGATGCAGATTTTGCAGCCCTGTGAGTTGCCTCTCGATCGTCGCTACGCGCGTCCTCTAATGTTCGGTGATACAGCGCCAAAGGCCGCGAGCTTGACTTCAATGACGCCGCGGCTGTCATGCAGCTCACCAAAACTCTGCTGAAATTGGACTTTGCACTCGAGATCGAGCTGCCTGACGACAGATTGTGCCCACCCGTGCGTGACACCCCACAATCCCAGAGACCCTGCTGACGCGTCGGCCAGATTCCAAACAGGCACAACTACATCTTGTGGCTCAAAGGCCTGCTCGACACAAGCTCGTATGATCCGCATCGACAAAAGGTTGGCTTGGACATCGGCACTGGTGCAAGTTGCATCTATCCTCTACTCGGATGTGCGCAACGTCCCTGGTCGTTCATCGCCACGGGTATGTTTGGAAATTGAGCAAGGCGCGCTAAACAGACGTTGACTTCGCATTCAGATATCGACACGAAGAGCCTAGAATGGGCGAAGAAAAACGTGGAAGGCAACGATCTCGATTCGCGCATCAAACTCGTCAAGCGGAGTCCCTCTGATGCTCTCATACCCTTGGACGACCTTGGGCGAGATGGCCTCGACTTCACCATGACGAACCCACCGTTCTATGAATCGGAGCAAGCAATGGTGGAGAGTGCCGCCAAAAAGGCGCAGCCACCACACACTGTTTGCTCAGGTGCCAAAGTAGAGATGGTTGTCGACGGTGGCGAGATAGCATTCGTGACTCGAATTCTCCGCGAGTCCTTGGTTCTGCGCGAGCGCGTACAATGGTACACGGCCATGTTTGGCTTCCTCTCCAGCCTGACTGCCCTAGTCGATCAATTGCGAGAGCACAAAATAGACAATTTTGCAGTGTCGGAATTCGTGCAGGGCACCAAGACGCGTCGGTGGGCAGTCGCTTGGAGTTTCCGCCCGATGCGGCCCACGCCAGCCATCGCAAGAGGGATTCAAACGGTTTTGTCGAAGAACGTGATGCCGGCGGTTACGGAGGTGGAAGTAGGCAAGATGCCTGTCCCACAGAAGATCGGGCCATTCATCGAGGCGATCAGCGATGCCGTGGGCGCTCTGGACCTGGTGTCATGGGAATGGGACAAAGAGAAGTTGGAGGGCATCGGTCGCGCGGTGGACAAGGTGTGGGCTCGTGCCTGGCGAAGGCGGAAGAAGAGGAAGCTCGAGGCCGATGCAGGGGAGGAGCTGGACAAAGAACAGACCACAGAGGAGCAAAAGCCTTTGTTTGGTTTCAAGATCTGGATCAAGGTCAATAAGGACGACATCGTCCTTGGCTGCCGCTGGCTTGAGGGTCACGATCCCGTGGTTTTTGAGAGCTTTCAGGGGTTTTTGAAAACCACAGCCAAGACGGCATCGGGTTAGGATCTGGCAGTAGTCGAATGTGACAAAGTTGTGATGCCCGACATGGGTGAACCATGTTTGAACAGAGAGAATTTCCAGTGCATTGGAAAACAAACTCCCTACTGATGAAAAGAAAAGAAGTGTGGCAAAGAAAAAAAAATCCAGCGAAATAGGCTCATATATCGCCCACTGTTGAAGCAGGTCGTTTGCAACGAAGAGCTGCTGCCATCATATCTGACTGTAGCTCCCCCAGACCAATCCACGTTGACCGACGCAGCAGCGTGATGTGGAGCGGTTCTAAGCCCAACTGAGTAAATGCCGCCCCGCGCCTCTTTACCGCGACTGGAAGGCGGACGCACCAAAACGGGAAATTAATCGACATCCACAACAAGGCAAATGCATCATGACCATTCCCTACGGTGTTCCCAGTTTAGCATTTACACAACCCTTCCTTCACTTCACAGCACCCTGGTTGCTTCACAGTATTCCGCGGGTCTGAGCAATACTCAGCTTAGGGCGAGCTAGAGCGAGCTATCCATAGAACCCACGCTTGCTGTTCCTTGCCCTCGTGGATGCCCGACGGTATTTTCCGCTTCCACACTAAAGCGCGTCGAGCCCAAAACGGCAGTCCCGACATTGTATGCGACATCCGCACCACCAAGAGTAAGCTCCTTTGCGTCTATATATACTCTTTTCCTTGATTCCAAATGTCGACGGCTTCATTCTCCGCCAAGCCCCTCAAGTTCATTGAGTCCGATGCTTCGGGTCTGCCGATCAAGCGGAAGCAGGCGGAAGGGGCCTGTGACACATGCCGCAAACGAAAGGTGAGCTTTTACACAGCCATCCTTCCATCAGACAACTGACATTTTCCAGAGGAGATGTGTGCACCGAGGGAGGGCACCCCCGAAGCAGGGGCCAGCCACCGTCAAAGAGCTTAACGATAGTCCATTACCCCCTGTCCAGGACAGACAACCCACTCCTGAGAACCCCAATGTCGAAACTCACAGCGACAGGGAAGACGATGCAGAAGACCGGTCGCAACGCTTCGTCTGCGACACCAATCCAGAGGGAATGTTTGCCGAAGTGACCGACTCCGACTTGTCCTCGAAGCGGTATAGAAGTTTACGAAGCTCACGAACAGGTCTCATCGGCGTCTGGGTCTCGGATCGTCGCACCTCCGACTCCGACCATGCTGCACAGTGCTCGACTAGCCCTTTTGACGTGGTCCTTCTGCCCTACGTTCGAGAGCATTGTCTTACCTGCGTCCCGTTCGACGACGACTTCGAGGCTCTCCAAGACCTCTACTTCAAAAAGATCAACCCCGTCTTCTCGCTCATCGTGAAGCCCCCGTCCAAGAACGACGTGTCGCCAGCCGCCATCGTCCTCCGTCAAGTCATTTCTTTGGCAGCAGCTACTGACGCGTCAGTGGCAGGACACTTGAGGCTGCGTGACCAAGGCTCGACGGCACTCTCTGCCACCGAGTTTACTCGGAAACTATCTACGGCTGTCCGAACCACCCTGGGCACCAGCTTGATTCCAGACACGACAACGCGAATACAAGTTTTGTGCATACTCTCTTTATACTTCCAGCCATCCCAGCCTAGTGAAAGAGCACAACCGTCTCTCCTGTTTGCAGAAGCGATTACGCACGCCCAAACATTGGGCCTGCATCTCCATACTGGCGAACCGGATTTGGAGACCCTCTTTTGTGCCATCTGGGCCATCGATAAAGTCAACAGCGCCCTCTGGGGTCGTCCGAGGCTCCTTCACGAAGTGGACTTTTCAACTAATCTCGAAGAATGCTTTACGCGACAGTCAGCATGCTTCCGGCTTTTCCTGCTAGTCTCGCGGTGGTTGGACAGATCCATTGATCTCTACCGGCCAGGTGCTAGCGAAAGGCCTCCGACAGATTTCAACTTCACTATTCCCCCTTTGGAACAACTGGTTATGGAAGCCAATGCAGCGAGTGTGCCATCATTTCTCCTCTGTGAGTCCCTCGACAATAACCCATTAAGCTTGTTCACAAAACTGATTTGAGAAGCAACTATCGAGGTTTATTATCATTCAATCGTCATTCTTTCCTGTCGCATGCCAAGGTTCAGCTCTCAAAATGCACTGGCGGTTTTCGGAAACAAGACAGCAAGCTCTCTTAGGACACATCGGTCCCTTGCTGCAGGTCATATCACAAGAACTATCAAATCCAACCAAATCAGCCCCGTACCGTTGGTCCCATACGCCATTTCTCTCTGCCTTGGCATCGAGTACGAATCTCTACGCTGCAGTGTTGTGCCTGTCTTCCGAACCCGTGCAGAGGAGAGCTTTGAGTCGACTTGCAAGCTTCTCGAACACTACAAGGATGCGTTCTGGAGTGCCAACGTGACCTATGGCCTCAGTCAGCGAGTTCTTTACAAGTCGAAGCGCACTGAAGCTAGCCAGTCCCAAGCAAAACCACTCAAATCCACTACGTTCGCTGGCTCTGGAGAAGCCGGCGTCGGGCAGGGACCGGATGGGCATCCAAGTCAATCTATACAGCCCGATCCTGGGTTCAGTTCGGCGGACCTGCCCTGCTTTTCCATTCTGGAACCGAGTTCGCTCTCCCTTGGATATCTCGATCCGAATCTTGACCTTTTTCTCGCGGAAAACGCCTTAGAAGGCAATTCGAGCATCGATCTCAACCGTCCCAGAGGTGATTGGGGGATGTACAGTGACTGGGAACAATTTTGAAATGTGACTCATTGGCGTAGTGCTGTTGGGTTCAATCGGCGGACTTGCCCTGCTTTTCCATTCTGGAAGTGAATTCGCTCGTCCTCAAATATCTGGATCCGAATCTTTACCTTTTTCTCGCCCCATAATTTGTTCTTTGACTACTTCTTTCCGTACTGGTCCGCACCCTGGGCTAACTCGTGTGGTGAACCATCCTTTCCGTAGGCTGGAGGATGGCTGATGGGTGATGGGCTGGTCCATTGAATATTGGCTTTCCGTCCGTACTGGTAGCATGGGGCTGGTACAGTGTTCAGTTGAGGTATCATATAACTTTTCTACGAGCTTAGTTATCACCTTGAGTCGGGTCGTGACAGCAATGAGTGTCCGATGAACATCAATGTAGGTAGACGAGTTGCCTGGATAGTCGAGATAAGCACTTGGCAATCCGTGATTGAGTTCCGTATAGATTATAGTGTGTAGTCGATAATAAATTGGGTAATTCCGGTCCCTCAAAGGGTGGGTTATGCTTACGGGTCAATAGAGTTATCTGGTGCCCAGCCTTTGCAAACTCTTCACAAACACAACGAGCTATATCGCCCGAACCGGCAATAGCTACATGAACCATGTTGAAGTACTTCTAAGTAGCGGCGAAAAAGAAAGAAAGAGTACAAGTCAAGAAAAACATAGTTGCTGTAAAACCCGAAAAATTATAGTTGTATATGCATAAAGAAGCTGAAGGAGGGCAATTAGCTGAAGAGACTTCATTTTATGTTTAAGAACTGACTCACGAGATAAGTACGGGAAACGGGATTTAGACCGCGTCACTTCTGATTGATAATGCAGATGAAATCTGACACGAATGAAATTAGCAATCAAAAATATCCGAGGAGGGGCCACGCACGAAAGCGTGAGGCTCGCCGCAGCCATCGGGTCTCAGGTTACATTAGGAGAGGTGGAGGTTACGTGGCAAAGTAGGGAGAATCCATCCATCGGTAAGTTAGTCATGTCGACATCCTCGTTAGAAAACAGAGGGGGACGAGGCTTTGCTGCTATAGGATGGGTAAGACATCGGACGGTGTTCGGAGCCGAACACCGTTCCTCCGCTACATCGTTCCACCCTGTTCGGACTCAATTCGGCTAGCTCCCGAGCGCAGCGTTTCTATCCTCATAAATCAAGCATAATCCCGCTAAGCGTCTAGATCAGATTATGCGGAACCGAGGTAAAGGTGGATTCGGTTTGCCAATAATAGGAGTTGAATTCCAGACCTCGAGAAAACCGGGTGTGAAAACATTGTAGTAGGAAACGTTCTAGTTTGGAATCAAAATCGGCTCTTGTCCACATTTAGAAAGATCTTCAATACTTGACATGTCCCCCATTATTAGACCTAGGTTTCGTCCTAGTAGCCCTTTATCCATTTATAATTTCTTATTACACTTATTCTCATCGGGACGACTCGTGAGTACAGCTGATTTAACTGTGGAGGTTTCTGGCTCTTCGAGTCCTTGAACGGATTTATAACCTCCAGGTACAGAAGTTGATGTGATTACTTGTAATAATATCCAGTTGTCACTGAGGAAAAGGTGTAAAGAGGCAGCTTTCTCTCATTCTAAAAACACTACCAAATCCTCCATGCATGATGCAATGCCGTTGTTCATATGGTTAAGGATGGCTAGCCTAGTAATATCCCCTTAGGTGTGCTGGGGCTTATTGCAAAGTCACTATCTCCACTATGATTAATCAGCCCCCATGTACAGCTAGATGACTTCCAATTCTAGCAAAGTAAGCTATTCTCGGAGGTATATTGAATATTCTTTGGAAGAACCTCACTACATCCTCTAATACCTTAACCCCCCCCTATAAATCCTCTATAACTTAATCTCTGGAGGTATCTTAATTCTGTTAAGGCGCTTATTGGCTTATATCCTGGTAAAGAACTTAGTTCAAGCCCCCGCATACCTGAGGGGATGCAGGCTCAGGGTCTCGTATTGACTGGCCCGATCTAAGTAATGTAAATGGGCCGACGGGTAAATACAGAACCGAATGTGACTAGATAGATACGCAACGTCTGCTTGAAATGGTAGTGCGTAGTCTCGTACTGTCTGCTTTTTTCTGCTTCGTAATGTTGCAGCTGCCTCCACTACCCGCTACCATGTATTTGGACGCAAAGTGCAGTGCTCCGCTATGGACAACATCTCATAGTTTCCAACTTTCATCTATAGTAGTAAGGAGTGGCTTATGGAGAACGTTGTCACGTTTATATCTACGGTGAATTGAACGTGGCAATCTCAGGTCTCCACACTATCGTTCTTAATGAATCAACATTATCCCAGAATATCATCAAATTTTGTCCTCCATCGAGTAAGCCTTCTTTATATAAAAACCGTCTTTAGAAGTGCCACGAGAAAAAGCCGAAGTATTAACTCCAATACCTCAGCGATTGCTGATCTGCCCTCACCATATCCCTGTCGTGGTTGCGGAGAAACCCAGGAACAGCAATACCACGGGATTATGCCGTGTTATCCAACAGGTAAATCTCTTAGGGTGCTCGAACGGCACACCCACGTACCTTGCTCCACAACGCTTAATAACTAGCGTTAGTATATCTAGTTACTTCTAACCTAGCTACACCAAAATTACTATAGCACAAGGCTATTAGTAACATTATGCCAGACGAATAGCTATTCGCATACCTGGATAACTACCAACGCGAGCAGCCGGCTAATAATATAGGAAGGCCTCAATTTGATCCTATTCAACAACGCCCGGCTCTTAAAGAGGTTAGTGGAAATCAATATCTTCAAAAACCTCGGCTACGCCTGCCCTATTGGGATTGTGATACGTGCAATGTAGCTCTTTATAATAAAGGAAATTGCGGGAACTTATATTATAGTACAATATCTTATGGAGTATTGTATTTGTACCCTAAAATGTAGGTACTTTTATTGGTCATAATCCTAGTCCGGTACGCAAGTGTCTCGTTCGAGCACCCTAAGAGATAACAGGGTTTCACCGACTTTCAAAACCTACTGCGGGAGACCTTCCTTTTTGGGCTACCCCTACTACCGCCACGGATAACTGGACTAGTATGGAAAATCGGATCAGTGCTCCGTTAATTGGTATGGAGCTATGGTAACATCACTAGTGGAAAGCTCTCTCGTGTAGATCCGGCCTGTGGTAACAAGGGGGTAAATTCAGTCTGACCCAACACCGTCCGGTGTCCATCGTGGACTCGGCATCTCCTAAAAGAGCTAGTAAAGTCCTGTATATACCACCACTTTCCATGTATAAATATTCTCATAGTCCTCGTCCCTTCTCTGCAATTTTTTTCTCTATCATTCAATCATTAAAGGATAAACGTTTTTAAACTACAACCTACCCGCCGTATAACATGAAGGTCTTTGCCCTGCTCGCTCTTGCTGCCGCAGCACTCGCGCTGCCGGCTGAAGAGAAACGACAACAGTGGACTTGCGACAACTACTTTACTACAGTTACAGGTATCTGCCGCGATGACATTTTTACTAGTGGACCTGTCTGCGCGGTTATAAGGGATCAACACTGCCAGCCTCCCAAATGGCTCTACTGTAAGCACATCTTGGTACTCTTCTGGCTATATTTTCAGAACGGCTGTTGACAAATTTGAACAGCTCAACAGCATGATGACTGTTCTAATGTTGGTGGCTCTTGCCAGACTCGCGTAAGTCATATCTCCAGAAAAGAAGCACAAGTAAAGTAGCTAAGCATCCAAGGTTTCATGCTGCTCTGGCTAGATATTGCAACTGGGATCTGAATTTGGGGTCGCGAAGGTTACGTCTAGGCAATCAAGAAGCACAAGTGATCGATAGTGCTATTTTCTTTGCCTATGATGGCAGTTCTAACAAATACCGACACGTCCTTCATAATTATCAATACAAATGCTCCCAAGCCGCGCATGCATATACCTCAGTGACATGAACAAATTCTTTCAGTGAAGCAGACTAGTTTTTCTCTACTGATATTTCACTCCGTTAGAGATGCGAACCAAAGCAAATAAGACTACAAATTGCGGCTTACTTGGTCTGGGGCTGCAGCCGTATGCATACGCTAGAACCCTGGCATAATGTCAATGCTTGCAATCAGTAGTACCCATAGAAGGTTTTGGCACTAGAGTATTGGCATTGGGCGCAAGCTGTTTAATACTGTGAATAAACAACCCGATAGTAGGGTGGTCAATAGACGAGAAGCCACAAGGATTGCTTGCTGCGCAATGCACTTCTAATTGAATGTCAATAGTGCCAGGTTGACAATTGGGCTCACGCGAGGCTATTCATGGCCAGAACTTAGGGAAGCCACAATTCACATGTGCACGAGAGCAGTGCTAGGCTTGTTTATAACCAAGAACAAGAAAAAGATGCATAAATTAGCAAATTTCGAGGCCGTATACAGTTCTCAAACTAAAAGGGCCTACTTCACGTGCCCGACCCATGCGGGCGATGTCATTGCAAATGTCATTCAAAGCTTCCCGGTCGAGAAAGGAAAATCCTCAAGCGGTTTCCATCTCCAGTCACGCAACATTGATTCTGATCAAAATTCAATCATGAACAATCCTTGAAGATCCTAAACGACAGATTAGAGTTCTTCGTGTATGATCATGAAAGCCGAGCACTCTAGATAGGTAGTAGAGCGGGAGTTTGAGGTGAATAGAGTTCTCCATCGGATGGGGCTGAGCAAGGCATATCTCATCGAGACGCAGCTTGTGGCTCTGTCAGCCGCGCTCCTTATATGCTTACTTTGGGCCTGTGCCCTAGAAGTCAGTTGATGGCAAGAAACGAGTTACCGTTCATTTCCTCACACTTGCAGTCTGCGCGCGCCGTAGGATGGCGGCGGAAATTGGCCTTGCAGCCAGCATTATCGGCGTTGCCAGTGCCGGCGCCAAGCTCTCTGTCGCGCTCTACCAGCTCGCCGAGATAGTTGGCAGCGCCGCGCAGGAAGTTCGCAGTATCGCAAGCGACATCTCCATCTTTTGCTCAGTGCTTCACCAGTTGGATGAGACGCTACAAGAGGCCAAGGCCACCCGCTATTCGCTCACGGCCATTTGCACAGTCGAGACCATCATCGGAGAATGCCGCCATATTTTCAGCCAGATCAATGAGGTTGTGGACAAGCTCAAGCGGGAAAGCGTTGACGCGCCCCAAGAGCTGACGCTTGCCTGGACAGCGAAAGTCAAGTGGGTGTTTCAACGCTCAAAGGTTTCGCTCTATCAGTCAAAGTTGGAGTCGATGAAAACCACTCTGCTGCTCATCTTGACGGCACTTACCATGGCAAAGAGAGCCTCAGTTGGGTTTTACGACACCCTGAAAGAAAGCAGTGAGCAAGCACTTGCACAAAGCCTGGTCATCACGCAGCAGATAGCCTTGAACAAGCTGCGGCAAGAGGAAGAGCTTGATACGCAGCTCGAAAACTTCTCACCGGAAGAAGACACTGCGGAATTGTCGGGCTTGTTGGCGAATGTGGACATCAGCCATCTTGAGCCTCCTGTGTGGACAGACCCCTCAACAGATCATTTGAATGCGCATTCTTTGTCTGCGAAAAAGCGCAACCGCACGTCTCGGATCGTCGGCGGTCAAATTGCAGGCTCACGAGTATCGCCACGAGCATCGCCGACGCTAGAGCCTTCACCACTTGCGGAACAGCAGTGGGATATAAAGGAAGTCAACCCCCCAAAATATTCCCAAAGGCCCGGTCAAGGTTATGTCTCTACAAAGTATCCAGGTATCGGTGGTCGTGGAAGTGTCGATTCCGCTTGGCTGTCAGAAGCTGTTTTCAACGACGGGCTCACGCCTACCCAAAGGCACCAAAGCTGGGCTAATAATTCTATCTTGAACTTGGCCAGTGCTCAGGTGAAAGCTTTAATGTCGCGCTGGGTTGACCAATCGAAAAATTCTTCTTCATACAAAGCGACTCCAGAGCTCAAAAATGAGGCAAATCTGAGTATTCCATCATCCAACGGTATTTCCAGGAACAAGTCATCACTCTGGCGGAAGAAAAATCAATCTACCCCAGCCGCTCCTAGTCCTCCCGACTCATCGATCGAAACCTCGAGACCTTCGGCACCGGTAGCTCACGTTTTCAAGAACTCGACTGTGCGTCTCAACATTGGCGACCAAACCGATACTGTGCTGTACAAGTATCTGCGCATGTTCAATCATACCGCCGATGCTGAGGAATACACGCTCGACATTGAATATGATGGCGGACGTCCAGGGGACAGGATAGAGGAAGAATTGCTTCCACAAAGTTATCCACTGTTGATCTTTACCATTAAGAGCTCGCAAGGCTCAAATGCCACATTTCTTGTTGAGAAAGAACGGCATTGAAGAATAATCGAAATCATGGACCAAGAGAATTGTGTCGCTAGATGGCATAGCATAGAATGATAAGATGAGAATGCTTTCAAGAAAATCAGTCTAATCCTTTATTGAAAGGACCTTCTACGAGCTATTTCTCTACAATCCTTAAGGCGTGGCATTTGTTTGGACTAAATTGCCCACGGGCTAGCTCTCAATCGCTATCGTCGGTGTAGCGCTGTTGGGTTTGGTAAGGGGCGGACCATATGAAGTTACGAATTCCTGACATATAAGGACAAACGGAACTAGGAGAGGCATATTCCTTCATGAAATCAATGGACTGGATCGTGAGTAATTCTCGCTAACGATAAGACATTTTTCTATGGTTGTTTTCCAAACGCTTGTCCAGATACTGCTTATTGTTGATAAAATGACAGTGGCTCCAAAGTTGAGCATAAAGCGTGGGGCATTGCAGGATACGACGAGAATCCCAATCCACCGGTTGATCAACATTTCAGTGATCGTCCTCTCATCGCGGACGTCTTTTTGCTTATTCTACACCTTCTTTTTGTCAAACTTCGGCAGACAAAGCCATAGGATGATGAGCACAGCTAAAAAAGCCAAAACGATCGGTTGTAAAACCTGCACACCCTTCGCCTGGGCGAGAGCACCCACGGCAAAGGGTAAAATGGCCTTTCCGCCTCCACCGAAAGCTGCAGCGAATCCAATGGCACTAACCTGCAAGTGCCGGGGTAGCAACTTGGACATGGCGACGACGACAACAGGGAAAAGAGGTCCGAGGAAGAATCCCTGAAGTCCGACAGCAACTGCTGACACGATAAATTGAGGGACCAGCCAGAACAACAATTGGAGTCCCACCGCCAGCGGTAAGTAGATCTATATGATCCGTTAGAAGCAGTATCATGCAATTGTTTGGATGCTTCTCACCAACATCGCCAGCCTCTCGCCGATTCTTGGGGTGATGAATCCTAGGAAAATCCTGCCAAGGGCAAGTCCGAGCCAGAAGCCGGTTGCCGTCATGCCACTGGAGAACTCTTCGCCGCCTCGAACTTGGATCATGAAAACAACAATCCAGCCACCCAAGGAGACCTCTGTGCCCGCGTAGCAAAGCAAGAAGAGCGCGCAAACCCAGGTCACCCGGGCAGCTGGCATTTTCACCAGTGCCCCTCGGATGCCACCTCCGGCCGCATCTGCGTGTTCCGCCAGTGAGGCCTTGTACTCGGCGGCGGTAGCATTCTTGAAGCATGTCACTACGCAAATCACCTCCATCGAAGCCATACCGATCTTTGTGTACAATTAGAGAAATATTCAAGCTCAATTACTGTAGGTGGACTGGTACTCACCATCAGATAGTAGAAGGCGTACCAAGGAGTCTCCAGCTTGGTAATCATTGATGTGGCAATCAACGGAGACAAGACGGCACCAAACCCATAAAAGCCGTGCAGGAACCCCAGCAGCTCGTTAGCGTTCGCCATGCTGCTGAAATAGGCGTTCCAGGCAGCGTCGGCCAGGCCATTCCCGTAGCCCGCCACCATGAATGCGACAACAATCACGGGGTATGGCGGGTGCAATGCCATGATGAGATATGCCACCAGATGACAGCCTGAGCTAATGGCGGCGATACCTCGCTGGCCAATCCTCAGATGGAGCCAGTTATTCATTAAAGCGGATAATGTGTACCCGACGAATGGTGACAAGAATATCAACGAGACAATAAGATATGTCAGGCCGTAATATCTCTCGATCTGGGGTTTTCATTAGTACGAGTTCTTCTTCGCCCCAGTTCCGCTAAATAGCAGTGAACATGTCCACGCACGTAATGAATCAAGGCCTGTTACAGCTGTCAGCATCATAACTACTTTCAAGCATCAGGATGCTTGCTAGCACTTACTCCATAAGCAGCATCGTTGGCACCCATGACGATGAACGACCAATTGCAAGCCACAACCTTGGAGATGTTACTCCGGGGATGGTTCCACCGTTGCGGGAGACTAGTGGCGGTGCTCGGTGGCGGCAGAACCATGAGATCTTGTTTCTGATCTTTTTCCTGGAGGCTACGAGGTTTGGCATCGTCTTGGCTGCTCCGTTGGGCGCCGAGAAATTTGCTTGGCATCTGAGAGTGGTAGATAGTCTCGGGCCGCAGAACCATTGTCGCGGAGCTCGTGTTACTAGGCTCGCCAACTCCAGAGGATGCCCTTGTCAACAGATCTCGGCAGGTCAGCGGCTTCTCAGCACTCCTCATGTGTATCTCTTTGCCGAATCTCAAATCTAAATCATGACGAAATAATATTGAGGAGGAGCATTTGGTATCACCTGCCCAGAACTCCGCGTCCTCGCATTTCCTTTATGATCCGACACCTAGCTCGGTCCGACATGTCCACTTGGCGGTCGACGGCCACTTGTGCCTGTACCTGGTGATGGCATTGTCTTAAACAGGCAGCCCTCCGCCCAGGAGTAGAGGCGAACTAGCCGTGAAAGGGAATTCCCGCGCTTGAACATCGGCTCATGGACCGTTGGAACCAACTTTCCCCAGGTTTGAATTCGCAATGACGGGCCGGACAAACGCCCGTGGATTAGCCATCTTCCCGCGATCTCGGAAGCGGAACCCACATACCCGTTCGGCCAGTAGTTCTGGTAGGTCGTCTTTCGTGAAGATCTTGGTGGAAGTATTTGGGGTAGGACTCTTTGTTTTTAGACATTTTGTAGCTGTGTAGGGCTCGGATTGGCCATGCGTTGACCGCGCTGTAGGGTAGTCGGGAAGCAGGGCAAGGCCATGGAGTATCGGACGGCGCAGGCAGCTTAGTGGATTGATGTATTGTGTGCAATGTTAGAGTGGTGCAGAAGATAATATCCCTCCATAGAATAGGACAGTGCATATTCTTGCTCGTATATGCTCGTATATCCACCTCACAAACAATCGGGTTGTGCTCAAGACACGCCTTCGCGTCACTCCCGTTTTCATTGTCGTAAACATTGCAGCGACTATGGCTTTGAGATGCTTCCTGGTCTGGGGAATGAGGTGCTGCTGTATATGTGTTCAAGCTGTCCACAGAAGAATAGAAAACTAGACCGCTTTACATATTCTTCGGGGTTGAAGTCCAAAGCCCACCTGTGGAATAAGCGCAAGCTCAGGGTACCCGCTCCGTGCAACAGCCTACATGGGAAATCCAGGTCCTGAAATTTCTTCGTCTTTCTAGTCTATTCTTTTCTTGCATCTGCTTCTAGCTGAATGACATTCTTTGTCGAGGTTCATCACACCTAAATGCTGCTGTCCGAATACCAAATGCCACTTCTTCATCAAGGCATATGCTTCTTGTCTACTGCACCAGCAGCAATAAGCCTTTGGCCCGCGTCCCAAACCTCCTGTGGGATATCCTGCTCAATCTGGAAGCCCCTCGCCGGATACTCACGTATACGGACCAAGTCCCCAACCATGATGCTTGTCACCAGTTCCCGGGGGTTTTCCACGTTCGGATAATCCGCCCACGAAAATTGCGGCGATGTCACCGTGAATGTTGTCTCGGAGTCGGGCCACTGCTTACTGAATGTCGCAAACGTGCGCCGCTCCATGTATGGCTTCTGCACGAGAATGAAGGAACTGAGTCGGAGTTGGCGCCGCCCGAGCAGAGCATGCGTGAAGCGCACGTTTTCGCCGGTATTGGTCGCCTTTGGCTCTACAATGAGCCGGTCGTCCGGAACGCCCATTGCGCGAGCAATGTCGGCGAAATGCTCCGCTTCGGGCTTGGAGAACAGACCCGCCGTGAGTTGGCCCGAGTCTCCCGAGTAGATCAGGTACGGCGCCAGCCCATCGAGCCACAGCTGGGCGGCGCGTCGGCGACTCGGGTGCGAGGCTACAGAGGCAGAAGATTGCATCAGCGGGCGAAATGGTCATGCCCACTTTGTGGTAGTTGTAGACGATCTCTGCGTCTTGGTCTATCTGCTGCTCCATATTGAAGTCGTAAGGTGCTAATTGATTGTGAAGGAATATTTCCAGTGCAAAAGCAGGCAGGTT
>PXOD01000653.1:0-16628 GCA_003012165.1 Paramyrothecium roridum
CCCCCAGTGGCCCGCCTTTGCCCCCGGATCGCCGCCTGAGGTGGCTCCAGTTTGTTCGTGCGGCTCTCGAGCTCGAGGCCGCGGTGCTGTGGTTCGCTGCTTGCAGCGACGATGTCGAAGCCTTGGCGCTGGCTGGCGCCCCTGCCGCTGAGATGGCGGCCGCCGTTGCGCGCCTCAACCAGGCATCGGCGGCGAAGCGTCCCCTGATGGACGAGTTTGCTCGGGCCTGGGCCCGCCTTTTGGTGACGTTCATTTAATATTCTTATATCACCACGTGGTTGGTCCTGGCTTATGACCTACTTTCACTGGATATACTGACAGTGATAGCCTGCATCGCCAAGAATGGTGAAACATCTTTATCTTCTTAATTCGGCATGCCCTGAGGGTAAGTTCTCGCTATGTGTCTGGGCAAATCTTGACCAAAAAGCTAACCACATTGTCACACCAACTAGGGACTATATCTTTACGATTCCACACAGAAGCATCCTTCTCTTCTTTACAATATCTTTATCCCGCCCATGTCGCCTACCTCCTCGTGGTGGGCGGGGGGAAACCCTCTGGATCGATTCCGGAGGGGCTAAAGGCGACAAAAGACATGTTTCCTTATCTGGGAGAGTTAGCTTGTCTGCTAACCATGGTTGCAGGTACCAAGCGGATCTCAGCCCGGTGACGAAGGCTACGACAGGTTGGCGATGGGAGTGACCCACCATCCACAGATAATGCTGAAACAATCGATCATTACTCTCATCTCCGACAATCGATTCCTAGATGCTATGCTTGACGAAGGTCGGCCCTCGTGACATGGTGGAATATGTCCTGTTCTATGGGCTGGCAACAAGGACATGGCGAATACAACATGTCGTATTTGATGGTCTTGTGATTCGAGGATGAGCATACGCAGAAGATTTGACTCTGGCATCACAGCTTCGGGCGACACGGCTGGAGAGATACTTCGACTGCTGGCGATTAGCTGCAAGTACAGTATTAAATGCTTTGGAGGATGGGGCAAACAAACTTTTCTGATCCATGCAATATACTTTATGACCCTTCTTGATAAATAGTGTGTAGCATACAAAAATTTCCGATGCCCGTAAATTTTCTATTCCCATCCTATTCCATGTGGGCAAGCAGTCCGGTCACTCGAGAAGATGCCAATTTATCTCGACAAGGAGTATAATCAATCATGCGTCTGAATCAACTCCCCCCCGATGTGCAGTCCAGAATCTGTGATGCTATTTCCGCATCGTCTGGCACCTCTTCTCTCGCCTGCTGCGTCAGCGTCTGCAGAGATTGGCAGTGCGTTTTCGAAAGAAAGTCGTTTCAACGCTTGATCCTTACACCGTCGTGCCTCACCGACTTTGAGCGCATTGTGGCTTCTGATTCCCAGCGCAGAGCCCAAGTCCAACATATTCATCTAAGGATCCAGCTGCAGACATATACCTGTCGCGACTGTGCCCCATCTGTTCAGCCCGAGAGGCGGTTCTCGCTTCAGCAGTACGCAGAGCCCGGAGACGACGTCTTCGACCGTCGGCGGCTAGAGAGATTGGTAATGACCGAGAAGAACAACCGTCTAGTCAAGGATGCCGTGATTCGGCTATTTTCGATCCTGAGCACCTGGGAAGCGTCATGTTGTACGGCTGGCATACTCCTCGAGATCAGCGCCCTCTCACCCAGCGACAGTGAGCATTACTTCCAGGCCGACGTGCACCTCGACGCCAACGGCATGGCTGCTGATACACCCGATGGCCGAGGCCAGGACATGCCAAAGCCGCACGATCCGCAGCATGGCTGGGAGAATGGTCGACAAAAAAGAACCCCCGACTTTGAATCCATCCAAAATATTTTCTACGACAACTTATTCCTCGAATTTGACCCCGAGGAGCTTCCTCTTGTTCCCGTAGTTACAAAATTACTCCTTCGCCGACAAACACGGCGCTGGATTCACCCTACAAGCCTTCAAGCCATCTTGGTAAGCTTGCCCTCGCTTGAGATGTTCATGTACGAACCTTGGCGGCCGCTGGAAAACAAGGAGAACTCGAGATACTGGCGGGATAAGGGTAAGTATGCAAATACCTGTCCCCATAGTAGAGGACAGGCACCACAAAACGGGACGTGGTGATACCGCTCGAATGTCGAAAGGACACTGACCAGATCATTGTGAGCAATAGAGTACTACCGTATGTTTTCCTCGGGCTTCCCGCCGAATCTCAAACAGCTCATTGTCTTCGAAGACTTCAACGAAGACTTGAATCGGGCTTCTAGGAGCTACTCGACAATACTCGATAAGACTCAACGACCAGAAATCGTCCGTACGCCATCGCCCTCGGTAGGGCGGGCCTTAGCCGTTGCAAGCAGGACTTTGGCTGCCTTGTCTGCCTCGTATCTTGTCGACGCCCAGGACTTTTTCTTCCCTACGTCGTGCGGCCTCACAACTGAGACCTGGGACAGACTCGAGTCCCTAGTCTTGACCTCGTTGGCTCTGCGCGGAGAATCACCGCATCACGAGGTTGCTTCCTTGATCACTGCGGCTGGTAGTACCGCCCTTTTTATGCCGAAGCTCCGTACGATGGAGCTATGGTATGGAGCAAGACAGATCGCATCTGCGTTTCGATACCGTGTCCAGGGGGGCAGTGCCACCATTGCCTGGCTTAGCACGCGGAGATTCGACTTGCGGAGCTGGCCCAAGATCGACAAGGCCTGGCAGCAGGTGTCGCTCCTCCACACCGCGCGGCCTCTCGCAGCCATCTCGCAAGAGATGTTAGACGCGGCATCCATCACGTCCCAGGCAGAGGCCGTTGCGCGGCTGGGCATCCACTGCACAGTGGCCCATCCGGTCTCGCTGGAGGAGATTCGGAAAGAGACTGGTCATTATTGGAGTTTTCACATTGGCTTGTACATGCCAGAGCTCCCAATTGAGGTTCAACTACGGGACTTTGTGCGACGTTTCTGTATTCGCTGAGGAAAAAGGAGGAATGGCAGATGCAGTTATAAACAAGGATGAAGATGTGCCAAATCCAAACGTCGTCTCTCTAGGAGGCTCTGCAACTAGCTTCGCTTTGATGCTGTACAATGCCCGGAAATCTTTGGTCAATTGAATGTTTCAGACTAGCTCTTCCACACTTCTGGCTGATAATGACTTACAGGACAAGGTGTGTTCACGAAAAAACCCAATCAGCCAGCAATTGTGTGTCAACTTTACATGTACAGGCTTTCGCTAACCCTGGTCAAGGTGGTCTACGTACCGCGTTCTACTCGAGTGGTGGCCTTTTAGCATACCGCGTTTTTCCAAATCTTTTTAATAAATCAAGGATATAACTATTCTTCCGCGGCTCTATACCCTGTACCTGGGCTGGGTCGCTAGTCGAAGTCGTCACAAACACCCCAACAGCCATGACCCCCTCAAAACTCAGAAGGATCCACTTGGCATCCTTCCAGCTCCATAGAAGCGGAGCAAAAATAAAAAATAGACCAGGAATAGTTGTCATCGACAAAAGAAAACGACACTCACAGGATTCGAACCTGCGCGGGCGAACCCAATGCCTTAATCCGCTAACTGACCGAAGTCATATAGCAGGGCATCGCCTTAACCACTCGGCCAAAGTGTCTTACGCTGATGAGCTGGTTGGACGATGAGTTGTTAGAACACACCATAATTAGATCCATCACTGACAATAAACTTGGACGGACAACGCAAGCTTCCAGTTGGAGCCGGTTCAGCATCATGTACGCCCTGCATAAGACCATAGGACGAGATGAGCCGATGCAGGATACAAGGCACAGACTCCTTTGTAACTCTTAGCCATCTGGAAGATTGGCCCTCTCACAACTACCACACTCCCCTTTGTCAATACTTTTGTTTACAAATGAGAATCCGACAATTAGATACAGTTGATCGATAACAGTTTCGCATAATAACACATTATAAATAATTTGGTTCTTCAATATTACTATTTTTAATTTATAAAATAATTCTTCTGTGAAGCTTTAGGAAGCCTTTTTAATAATACAATGTTTATTTAGTATTCGTGACCATTGAAAGTTTTCAACCTCTTTCACTCTCATGATCAGGTCATCTAGTGCGCCTCCTTTGCTGAATGCGGCCGACCAGAATATCGCATCTTGAATGCCAGCTTCGTCGCTTTGAGCATGACTCAAGAGCAGAGTGACCGTGCCCTGGTTCCCATGACGAGAGTTTTCTGTAATAACCAGCCAACAATCTTGATTGAAGCTTGGCTTGGATTCAGCGAGGTAAATTTGAGCAGACTCAAGATCGTCTCACCCAGTAGCCTCAATGTGGGAGAGTGATGAGATGTAGCTCCTATGAATGCGTTAGAAGTGAGGCTTGCACCATTGTCTGCGAAGAACAACGGGGCCGGTTTTTGGGGCATGTCGTTCCCGCTCAGACGGTAGTGATGGGCCCAGAAACGGGCGGCGTACTCGGCGAAGTTGGACCGCATAAGAAACAGTCGAGCCGGTTCCATATTGCCACTGTAGCGGTTAACGGAAAGAGTGCAGAGCATCTCTTGGCCACCTTTCGATCGAATACAGCGAAGGCAAGCTGCGGCTGGTTGTCTGCGAATTTTCGATGACTGTCCTTTCGGGTTATCTGCCCACGCTAGGTCTGTGATGCCGTGCATTGAGAATCATGGCAGACACTCATGTCTAACCCAACGCGGATGACCATCCCACCCGAAAGCTGTTCAATACGACCTTGAAGGCATTCTAAGTCGTTATCGGCAATACAAGCCCCTGCCATCGGATACATTAGGGTGAGCGCTTGGGCTAGCATCTCTCTCGTGCCAGAGGATGCTGATCCTTACATCTTCTCTTAAGTTATCGTCTATCCTCCCACCTTTTGAACGAGCTAGCCCTTTCAACATATAGCAGAATCTCAAATTCTGCAACTACGGTTCCGTGTATTGGAAGACACATTTACAATACTCTTCACATGAGATTAGTTTCATCACGGGAGGAAGATCGCCGCAGCCTCGATAAATAGGTAGTCAAAATATTGGCAATTAAAGAAAAGCTTGACCTGGCAATCGGGAAACAATATACTGAACATTTCTAAAAATCCGCCAATATGGCAAACACACACGAAGAGTTACCATCATTCTTCCTGTCAGACGTTCGGATTTTCACAGGTTCTAAATTGATTGACAAAGGTTTCATTCATGTCAAGCAGGGCAAGATCGAGGAGATTAACCAAGGCCAATTACCAAGTCCCTTGCCAGCTGATACTCTAGTTCTTTCTCGGCCTGGTTATACTGTTATCGCTGGCTTGATTGATGCTCATCTGCACGCCCTCTCAGGAGATGTTAATAGTATTGAAAAATCCTTTCGATTTGGAGTTACAACTGTTTGCGACATGCACAACGATCCTAAGGACAATTCCAAGATACGAGAGGTACGATCAATTGCCATACTTAAAAGTTCTCCACCTAACAATAATGACCTTGTAGCTTGCGCGAGACCCAAAGCTAAAGTCAAAATACGCCGACTTCAAATATGCTGGGCTGGGTGCCATTGTTGAAGATGGCTGGCCTATTCCAGTAATGCGCAAGGAGTTCGAGAAAATTCCGTGCGGAGGTCAGATTGTTGACAAAATAATCTCAGCCTGGCCGAAGCTCAAGGCGCCTGAGGACGCTGCGCCGTTCGTGAAACAACAAGTGGAGCATGGGGCTTCCTATATCAAGATGTTCAACGAGCTTGGTGATACGGTTGGCATGAATCTTCCACGTCCTCTGATGGACATACAGAAGGCGGTTGTCGCGGCAGCTCATAAGCATGGGGTCCTTGCGGTTGGCCACGCCTTCAGTTATTCTGGTGCTTTAGATCTTCTCAACGCCGGAGTCGACGGCCTAACCCACATGTTTCTTGATGAGCCGCCCATCAGCGACTATATACGAGTCATGCTTGATCGTCGACAACATTGTAACCCAACTTTAGGTCTGTGTGCCTCTAATACAGACGAAGGAAGCGAGAGGCAAGAGCTGTTCGCGAAAGACCCGTTCGCCCAACGTATGTTGATCCAACAGGGACCCGGGGAGTCTTTGGGATTAGCTGCAGCTCAACGGCCGCAAGCAAGTGTCAGATATGCTTATTCGAGTACTGCAGCTCTGTACAATGCAGGTGTTCCAATCGTTGTGGGCACTGATTCTTCCGGCAACGGGCTGGGCTTGCATCTCGAGATGTACACGATGGTAGAAGACGTTGGAATGTCACCGCTCGATGTGCTGAAATCTGCAACTTCCATCACTGTGGATCGCTTCGGCTTCACAGACCGTGGGAAACTTGAAAAGGGCCGAAAAGCTGATACGGTATTGGTGGAAGGTGATGTCGTGGCTGCGTTGGCAGACCCAAAGGTGCTGTGTCTTCCCATTGCTGGTGTGTGGCGAGACGGAGTTTTGGCTCAGGTGTATGAGTAATTTTGACTGGTCTCCGCTCTTGAAGTTTTCCAAGACCAATTGGTGTGGAAATGCGAAGCACAGCAGGAACAGAAACTCTCATGTGTGACTTGGCTCAGGGATTATTAGCCCTGAAAGATGACTATTTGTAACATTTCTTATCAACTATACTTAACTAATTTCTGTCAATAACAGGGGACATCCAATATGCCCCCGCCCCACAGAAGAAATTGTTGGTCGGCCTCTGGGCATGAGCTTTACCTCTGCTAACATTGCTCCCGTAGTAATCACCCAGCCATTACTTGAAGCCAACTGCTGCTAAATGGTTGAAAGTTTTTAACTCGAGACCTAAGTCGAACAGCTCGCCTGGACATGCCAGGCATTGGGAGTCACAAGACAAAAGTCGGAGCTAAGCCCAAGAGCAACCTTGTTGTCGTATACAGTTTTGCTCAGCGAATCATTTCGGCGATAGAAACCCCATGCGACAGGGACTAAGCACAACATTTTCAAGACTTGCGCCGACGCCGCGGTGCTTACATACCGAAAACGAGACAAGAATGTTTCCCCTTTCCCCAATGGAGCAGAAACTATCAAGGTTAGTCTGTGGGACACAGGGGTCTGTCTCCATTTACAACCAACTCGGAATAGCAAGTTTCAGCATTCACGAGATGTGGAACCTCCCAGCTGTCAGGAAGCAAATACACACTGGGCACTAAACCACATGGATTGTTAGCCCAGCAACCTTTACAAGGTATGTTGCCAAGCTGCTTCTAGTCAACATCAACCACGATGGTTACACTCGGGAGATGCCCGACGCCATGGATGCTCGTATATGTGCTCGCCGGCAACGCCGTGGCCGGCCGGCGGCCTTGAGCCTGGTGCACTTACTAGAAGGGGTACGGAGCACTACGCCGATAGCCAGTTCTCGAACGTCGTGCTCTTCCGTCCCGATCCGATCTCCAAAGGAGACGCTCGTCTGGGGAATGAGCTAGTAAGTAGCAGGTTCGGGGCTGGGACATTCCTCCGTCTCCTTGAAAGCAAACTGGACGCAAAACCCCCGTGTTCATGAGCAGAGGTATAAAAATACTAAGCTCCCTCTTTTAGTTTTACTTATCTGTGCCCGTGCCCTTCAATCGTTATCGGTTATTCTCACTCCAATATGAAGTTTGCAACTGTCCTTCTCGCTGCCTCTGCAGTTAGTGCTGCCCCGAGTTTTAGCGCACCTGCTCTTACGGGCACGTCGACTCATTACGGTGGGAACCTCCAGGGTGGGAACTGCGGTTTCTCAACCTACACGCTGCCAGCAGGTCTCTATGGCACTGCATACTCCGGATCCGCTTGGGACCTTGCCAGTGTTTGTGGAGCTTGCATCGAGGTCACCGGCCCAAGGGGCAATAAGATTAAAGCAATGGTAAGTTTGAAACCAACTGTTAGGTCAGCCTCGCTCTAATAGGGGACAGATTGTGGATAAATGCTCCGAATGTTCACCAGGACACCTGGACCTTTTTATGAACGCATTTGGGCAGCTCGAAGACCCTGGCAAAGGCCTTGTGTCAACCTCGCACAAGTTTGTCCCCTGCGGTATAACCTCCCCTATCAAATTGCAAAATAAGAGCGGCACATCAGCCTGGTGGTTCTCTATGCAGGTAGTCAATGCCAACGAGCCAGTTGCCAGCCTCGAGGTCAGCACCGATGGCGGCCGTACCTGGCAGGGTACCCAGCGCCGGGATTACAACTTTTTCGAAAATCCCAGCGGTTTCAGAACCGAGAGGGTAGACGTGCGTGTTAGGAGCATTACTGGCAAGGTTATTACGGTCAGGAATGTCGGTGTTGTCTCAGACTCCTCCGTGACTGCTGGGGGGAACTTCGTGTAGGGTCGGTGCTCCCCAAGTTGATTTGTGTCATTGAGGAGAACGCGCCTATTCATTGTCTCTGTAGCTATCAAGAGGTAGTGATAAGTAGTCCGAGCAGTCGCTGCGATGGGAACAGAAATACTAGGGCAGAGCATTGTCACTTAGGAGTATGTAAGTGAGCTGCTTCGCGGGCTAGGAGCAACCAAGAAAGGTTGGCATTTCGATGAAATACAATACATTCCCCATTGACTAACAGACGGAGCATCAGATCTACCAAGCCTTTCGCTCTTGATTCCATGGCGGACAGCTTCACGTCCCAGAGCTCAGGAGATGTCGGTACATCACGATAGCTCCAGCGCAACTCTAAAAGAACAGACCTACATTAATTGGCTTCAGTCACCAAGCTATCTCTATATATCCTATGTCTAATGGCCTCATTACGTACCACAATAGTCTTTGGGTGAACATCTTCTGAATAAGCTGGCCTCACAAGCTTCGCACACCTAATGACTTCTTCATGGGACATCTTCACCAATTAACAGCACAGAAGCTAGTGGCAATGGAAGGCAAATGCTACTTTTGAGCCAAGATGTACCTACTAAAACATGTTACTGTTGGCTTTGTTGGCAATATGCTATTATGCACAACAGATCAAGGGCCCGAGACCTGTGGAGAAGAAATTCGTCTCAAACCCATGTTTTTCTCCATAGATACTTCAGCCTCAGCAGCTCTGGGCACCTGGTGTCTAGACGTGCCCCTGGATGTTTCCGAGATCTGCGTGAAAGTGCGTGGGGCGTAACCCGGTAATCCTCGTATGTGGCTAGCCGCCCTCTCAGGTTCACCAACACCAAATGACTCGATGTGAAATAGGACCCGCACAAAGACCCCGTCATGACTTGGAATCACTGGAAGACTCTAACCAATTAAATAAGATGGCCTGACAAAGCTAGCTGAGATCAAGCAAGTGTCAATAGTGTTGGGTCCTGCAACATTTTGTCCAGCATCTCTATTGTCCATGAAGATAACACAACGGAGACGTTCGTACCGCCATAGTTATAAACTGGTTATGCCGTCCTGCAAAATCATCTGTTGGAAGTTTTAATCAGGTGCAAGGTCTTGTAAACACTACACGAACTGTCAGCTTCCAGTATCTTCACAATGTTCTCAAAGCTCGGACTTCTCACCCTCGGAGCGGTGTCGGCTATTTTTGCCCGGTCGAGTGAGGCCTTACACAATTTTTTTCGTACAACATGTCCACAATTGACCGCAGCAAACAGGACGGCTATAATAATACACGACTGCCCACGTCTTCGATGAGCCCGCTCCCGAGAAAGGCACAGTGACCAATACCATTCATAAGACCTTCGCCTCCACTGTTCGCGAGACCCTACCGAGACGAAATACACCTCGACAATCACAATTACTGTCGAAGCCGTGGCGCCGGTCACGAAGCGAGACGTTCCTGTAACATTCCTTGTGTACGACACTCCTTGCTTTGGAGCTGTGCGCTACTCCAGTGCTTTCTCATGCATCAGTGTCAGTAGCGAAGCGACGGTTACTGCAGCTGCTAGCACCACCGTCGTCATTTCCAACTGCGGCCTAGGAAACAGTTTCCGCAATGATCCCCGTCACGACGCCAACTAACGTTGTTTTTGATGCCAGTGTCACGGTATCAGAGCAGAAGCTATATCTATCATCTCTGTTGTCATAATTGCCGTCGTGACTGAGGCAGCAGCATCAACCGACCGCGCCCTGCGACTGACTATCGAGGTTCCTGACCGTGTGCCAGGCTACTTCCCAAACTACGATAGAAGCGTCATCAGCTACGATTATGTACACCACCGACGCTTCAAAGGCCATTGACTTGGTCCTCAAGCTTGGCAGTACCTTGTGATTTGGTGGCAAGGTTACCAAGTTGATGCCAATGGAGCCAGGCTGGTGTCCTTCATTGGGCCCAGGTCGCACCAACCCGAAGGAGTTTACTTCCTCCGTTGGCGCAGACGCAACTCTGTCGTGCCAGGTCGGTGGCACTGGTAACGATAGGCTTGCTGTGCCAGTTCAGGCAGGGCTCATACCCGTCATTTACGCTGGCTGGTCCCAAGGCTTGCCCACAACATACTATGAAATTGCTCAAGTCAGAGTTGCCGCCGAATGTGCAATTCGCAGTGAGTTATCCTGATTCTAGTACTCAAATTTGCACCACGGTCGTGACACTTCGCGGACAGCAAGGCCTGTGTTCTTCACGTAGGAGAGCGAAAAGCAAAAGCCAGAATATGTATCTATTAAGAAATGCAACAGACTTCGCGACGGCGTTCCCCAAACGGAACAAACCTGCCTATAGTAAGCGCATCAAGTCAAATATATAATCTAAAGCAAACGCTTGCTTGTTTTCCTGCCGCAACTTCGCAAATATTCCACAGCTTATCCCAAGATGCGGCAGTGCTGTTTGCAGAGGTGTTTGCTTACCACTGACAAGACAGAATAAAATGCAAAAGGACATCATGACAAGTTTTCGTAAGTCTCTGCCAAAGCTGTTAATCATCTGAAGACACCACGCACGAAGGCCGAGCAGAGGATGAGGAAGAAATGGATCATACCTGCTAAGACACTCCCCACTGCTTTGTATCTTATCCGCGACTTGAATAACGATAGACGCCGAGTCAACCACCTTTGCTAGGAACTGTTGTCTTAGTGTCACGTCCCGCGCTGACAACTCGGACTGGCTCGCGAGAAATTTTATCCAAGGGCAGTGAGCAAAGAAAACGCCACGGTGATGTAAACAGAAAGTCATAACTGCGTGTTCAAAAAGACGCCGGTTGCCTCTGGTGGCTTCCAAGAAATTGCCCGCCGATACTATGTCCAAGGGTGGAAGTAGGCTTTTGGCCCAAACATCAAGCATCTGCGCACTAGTTTGCTGCATATCGCAACATTCTGATGCCGTCGTCTGTCCTAAATGCATGCTGCTGTGAATCCGGAGTAGCATATGCGAAATCTTAAAAAACGAAAACTGGGTGGTAAGAGCAGCATCGCTAGCTTCAGCCGACTCCTTTCGTCTAATAAAGTTGTGATCCAAGATCTAAAACCGAGTCAATTATTAGCAACATGTGAAATTGGTATCTGGGACCTACCGGTAACATGCCTCTATCAATGGCATATGATGCCTCGAGGACATATAGAAAATGGAGACTTTGTTCGGCTAAGGCGTCCTCTTCCGCTTCAAACAGAGTCTGTCTAGTTGCACTGGTTGTGACAAGGCCCAAATCGCGTGCACAAGAAACTGCTGACATTATCAATGTTGACACCGCTAGCTCAAGGACTTGAGATGCGAGGATCGCCTAAGCTTTGTGAGCAAGTTATTCGACCAGTTGTGATGAGATTCCACTAACCATCAACAGCAGCGTCTGGAAGCAAATCAGGTCAGTGCGATTCGGCATGTAAAGACAAGGTGCCACTAACCTGGAGCTTGATCAGAGAGCTCGGAAGGATGCTCACAGCAGATGCCGATTTAAGTGTATGTAACGCCAAAAGTCTAGCCTCCGCAATGCCTTCCGAGGATTTGGTGGCTTTGACATACTCGCTATGAGCTAGAATCATTACGGCATTGGCAAACGCAGTCAGAAGAGGATCGTCGCTTTCTCGAGCAGTGTTAACAATAACATCTATCCATGATCTCGTGAGGAAGTACTGGGCTCTGTCTCTGTTAGTCTCCCAAAATTACATGGCGTGGGGAAGAGGAAAGGGTAAACTTACTCACAGGCTCCCTCGAACAAAGCTAAATGACGGCAACGTTGTCAGCCACGCAAAGTACTTCCGGGGAAATGACTTAAAAAGAATTGAAGGAAATGAAGATCGTACCATCACAATAACGACTTAACGTTTCCCTATCTTCTGAGTGCCACCAAGGTGATTTGGTGCACTGTATGGATTGGGCAAGAGTGTTTGTGCTACTGTTGGAGGATTCAGGGGCAAGAAGCTCCATTATGTTAGGCCTGGCTACCCCAGCAATATCTGTCAATATCAAATCCAGCAGACCGAAAAGGCTGCCAGAAGAGAAATCAACTGAGAGGTAAGCCGAGTGAGTTGTTGAGAGGCTATCTTTTGTGACGGCATCTCCTATGCTTGATACGCTAGCTGAAGCATCCGTTTCTTGATGAGAGACCTAAAAGATCTACTCAGCACTGACTTAGAGGTGAGTCAAGAGAGTGGTGGAATAGGTCGTACCTCCCAGGGCATTTGATCAAAGCTTTCCCAGTCGAAGGTATGCATGTCTCCTAGAATCGTCCGGGTTTCCATAGATGTCATGTTGTCACTACTGGCGTCGTGCATGGTATCAAAACTCTCAGTTTTGAGCGTCTCGCCCGAGAACAGATCGCTCCCAAGGTTCGCCGTACTTGAGCTGAAATCATTTCGATCATTCGCATAATCATGAAAGTCTGAGAGCGGTTCACTAGCTGCAGTCCCAACGCTTCTGGAAACAGAACCCTGGACTACTGTGATGGCCTCCCGGAACAAATTGTCAAGGTTGTCCGCACTTCCGGACCCTAAGGGGCTGTGGCTCGATCTTTGCCGTTGGGAGCTCGTTGGTCGAAGGTTGTCCGGAGCGGCTACTGGTGAAGCCGATGAGCTAGAACGATTGCTGTTTGATGGCCGCCTTGTCTTAGGTGGGTAGTAACAGTGTTGGCTGCTTCGCTACATTGGGCCAGGCCGTATTAGAACCGGTCCGACATACAAAAAGAGATGTTGGTTGGTTACCTGACAAGCTGTACACGGTTTAGAACCATCACCTTTGAGTACCGTTAGCGTTATGTGTCATGAATTAGCCCGTCACGGACAGGTCATTTGACCAACACTTACAGCGGACTTTCTTCACCCGACAACCACGACAAGCACCAGGTCGACGTGTGAGCTTACTGGCAACTGGAAAGAGAGATGATGATTGTTTTGACCCATTGCTGTCATTGGGCTCTGCAGTGAATGAGGAAAACATAGTAAACGTCTTAGCAAATGAGAGACCACACAAACTTCAAAATCGTAGCCACGGCACGTAGGATGCTTTTAGCTGTGTCCGCGGCACTCGGGGTCTCGGAGACGACCCCACAGATGAGCAGAAACAAGAACAAGCAATAGACATGCACGCCAAATTAGTCGTAAGATGCAGAGACTTGTACGTAGTATCAGACGCTACACACCGACCGCACCGCACGCCATCCACATGCGGGCAAGGTTCGCCGCTCCCATCAGCCCGAAGGATAATATAGCTACCCCCTGAGTCAGTTGCACGGCAAGATACCGAGACAGGGGTCGGTCTTCCAAGGCATGATGATGTCTTTCCCTGGCTTCATGATATGTAAGACCATTTTGTTGCATGAAGCAGCATTTTTCAGGATGTAACACCATTGCTTTCTTAAAGTAAGCTCAGTTCTTTGGCCTAAATTTTTCACATTTTTCTTTGCTAGTTCCTGGTTTAGAAGAGAATTGTAGAAAATCTTGACAAGGATATTGATTGCTGGCATTCGCCTGCGCCTTTGATTGCTGCGCTAGTCGCGATGGTGGAAAAGGCATGTCCGAGCTAAACCGAAGATGTCCATTGCCAGTGATTATTTGGTGTCGAATCGGGTATAGAACTGTTCATTTGAAGCAGTATCATCTTCGTATCGTCGTGTTGGCATTGAGAGATCAAATCTTGGATTGCGACAAGCCCCCAATGCTTTAGGGCGATCATGATTAGATTACACGCCCATCGGGTGGATTTGGTTCTTTACAAGCTTTGACATCTTGGTCCCTGCCGTTCCACGACTGGACTCTTTTCATTCATTTCCTTTCCAAGTAAAAAATGTCATCCACAGTTTGGCCCAGGGGTTACGTGGTGCGGCTCAGCGATTTCGCGAAGCGAGTGGGATAATGACAAAGAAGCCAAGGCGTGCAGAATGCCAGAGAAGCCAAGCCGCGCGTATACGCTGCTTAGAGCCCATGATTAGCAGATGCCCGGTGCTGCCGTGTCAATGCGACTTTGTCCCCATCGTGGGGATATCCGGAGAGTCGGTCTCGCCAATTTTCGGATGGTTAGCTGGCTCTAGTGCCGGATACCCGCCGCTGAGCTGCAGGGCGCCAAGCGTGGACCACGCCATGTCCCCTGAAGCAAATCGAACACGGACCGTTCCGTAGCGCCAATTGTGTGATTGCGCATTGCAAAAGAGGAAGCTGCCATTGCTAGCTGTAATTCCAGTTGGGCGCCCTACACGTGGCATCATTTCCGGAATCAGGTCTCTTTGCTTGTGGCAACATACTTCAAAGGCTTCTTCTGAAGCACACTAGGCTACGCCGACTGCTACGCTACCCACAATGGGAATGTCGCTGTCCAGTTTCGGGCCCCTGTCTGCCCGTTGATTTCTACATCTCGGAACCTCAGCGAGTATGCAAGCCAAGGCCAAACGCCTTCAAGGGATCGCCGTGGCGTGTGCCAATTACATTACCTGGCGGACTCGAAACGTCGCAAGGAGCGGTGTCGGGAGCTGTCCGTCATAGGTTGGAACAATCGCGGCATACCTCTTTCGTCCGTTTGTCCGATCAACAAAGAGCATTGCTCAAATTTCGAGGCCTAGTACCAAAGAAAGCCTGCGGCAAGGCACAAGAGGCTTGGCAAATTTCCCTAGACTCGCCCAAACGAGTCGAGGCCGTTCCATATCTTTAGTTATCAGGATGCAGATTTCAGGCGGGCCATCTCCACGACAGCGCCAAAAGACCCCATCATGGATTTGTGGTAGCATGGGAAAAACCGCCTGGTGCGTTTTACGCTACAGGACAGGACGCATTGCCATGATATCCATTCATTAGTCACTTTGAAGAGATCTCTAGGCTTTCGCTGCCTAACCAGAATCCGTGATCAGTGATGAGGTCACTTCCTGGTTCGTCGAAGCCTTGGAGGCATGTCGATCTCTGATAATCAACATTTCCATGTGGAACTCAAGTTCATCAGTCACAACGGTCGGGATTAATTCCTAGCGAAGTATCAACGTTCATTGGTGTTCAAAGATACGGGGTGCTGGCACGTGAAAGCCAAAATAGAAGACCCGATAACTCCGGATGCCGGCAACACCTGTCTCAACTAACGGGTTGTACGGCAACTACATGTCAATCTCATGCATATTTGGAAGTCCTCGGGAAGCCGGCGGGAAATATGGCGAACGGGTGTGCCGTGCTCCGAGATGTTGACGCGTCAGATCTGCATTATTAGTGAAGCGTTGGTCAGTAGGCGCATCCATTGACCGCTGGCATGCAAAATTTATCAGATTTCACATTACGGTTGGCAGTCACCTGAATTCCATTTGCTTGACGATTCATTCAGGGTCCGTCGATCACCATTCAGCCTCCCAATGGATCCCTAATCTCATCTATGTGGGAGCAGTCAATCAAACGGATTGCGGGGAACGGGACCCTGCTATCTAAGGGTCCATCAAAGTTAAAAGTTTATTCCTTCCGCTTAGGCATCAGGGTGGAGGAAGCTGCCGTGAGTAAGGTATGTAATTAAGATGCGGGAGAAAACACCCAGCCGTGAGTCTTGCAGGGCGGAGGCTAAAGGTCTCCAGGGTCTTTCAGGATAAAGGGTCTGGGAGATAAGGGTCTCTCTCGTGCACCAGATTTATGACACCAGGACCCGAAAGAGGTCTGATCGTCCATGGATCCGTCTAAGAACATGACACTACTCATCAACGGCAGCTCTTGAGACGATCTCTTTCCTCGTAACTTCACCGACATACTTGCCGTGCACACGTCCATTAAGCTATGGCTGTTTTGGTCCCTGAGATTTGGCATGCATTTGTAGAGCAAAGTATAATGCGAGATGGAATTATGGAAGTACCATGCCAAAGATGCCGCTAGATGCGAAGCTATGCAAATGATTCCGGGTGGCGCCGCTCACTAGCAGCGCAAGGTTCGTCTCCAAGGGCGCGCCTATAGTCTACATGCGAAAACCCGTCCCTGGCGATTGATTCCTCACCTTGCGCCCCGTGGGTGTCGGGTCGATCTGCCGAGAAACCATGGGCCGAATGAGCTCCGCCCCCAGAGTTTGGCGTAAAGATGGGGGCGTCAAGCTCTATAAATAAATATTAATATTCATATATGATAAGCTCAATGCAGTTTAGATCATGCCTGAAGATAGCCTAGTAAACTTACTATGGTCTATCCTAGAAGCTCGAAAACTGACTCCGAGCGGGTCCAGATATCCCCCTGTAAAAGAGGCCAACAGCCAGTGAAAGACCTTTTAGAGAGCCTCTGCAGTTCACTTGAGAATGAGAAAAGAAGCGCTAAACTATAGTTAGTAATCGCTATACTGTAAATGGGAGACCAGCTCGGAGTCAATTTTTCGAGT
>PXOD01000654.1:0-28549 GCA_003012165.1 Paramyrothecium roridum
GGGGGGGATGTGAGCGTGAACTGGGCGGCACCTGCAGCAAAATATCCCGCCCCCGCCCCACCGACCGGGGCGAAAATGGGGAAACCTGTACCCGAGTGCGCTGCAACTGTACCTGTACCCCATGCCGCAGTCATACCCCTTACCGTACCGACCTTGCTCGCTGCAGGAGCCCTCCCCTCCACCTCCCATCCAAAGCGTCCCTCCCCCCCACTCTTCCAAGTACCAATACCCGGACGAATCGCTGCGCCAGCACCAACGACGAGGTCAGTCAATACCTCGACCAACGCCTGCAACCCAAGCCGTCGCCATCTCCGCGTCGTCGTCGCCGAACCACTCATCCTTCCCTCCCCAACTTATTCTCCTGCTCCCGTTTCCTTTCCATAGCCTGGATCTGCTCCAAGCAGAGGCAGGGAACAAACTCGCATCGCTCGTTGCGACACAGTTGCGCGCTGCACCCGGTAGCTGTTCGCTCGTCCTCCCGTTTCAATATTTTTTTTTTGCTCTCCGGTTCTTCCCTTTCCTTCTCTCGGACACAAGGCACACGGCGACGTCGATCCAATTACTCTCGAAGTACCACCCGACAGCCTTACATCGCCAATGACAAGCTCTGCTGTGAGCTGCAAACCATAGTCGCCCTGTCGCAAATCGTCACTCCCTTCTTTCCATTGGAGCTTCGCCGACCACAACTTGGGACTTCTTCTCTGGATACTTACGAGGGACGAAATCCTGAACGTCGCTTGCCACTGCATCGCACCGACCCGCCGTACCGTTAACGTGAAGTAACCATCGGATTAATTCCGTGAGCGACCGCTCGCCCTCACCGGCCTTACGGTTTTACTGCCGAACTCTCGCGTGACACGCCGGGCCATTACATTGGCTTCTACATCCGCAATTTGACGCCCCGCGCTACAAGTACCTCCGTGCCGAGTCTCTCGACGTCACGGCGCTGGGTTCGCTTCCCGCCCCGGTCTTCGAAGCGTCGCAATGATGAGCTCCGCCGCCTGGGACGGCCAGGACCAGCCCATGGGCCCCGCTCCCGAGGATGAGTTTCACCAATTTCTGGATATGAGCGGCATGGGCAACATGGGCGATGGAATGCAGTTCGAATTTCAAGGCTTTCAGGATGGCGCTGCTCAGTCCATGATGGCTCAGCAACGCGACCCCACCGACTCCATCATGACCGACTCCGATGTCTCCCACATGATTCCTAGAACCAGTGCCATGATGCAGGCTCAATCTGCTTCAATATCTCAAGCCCCGAATCACTCTTCGATCCCTACGCATATCATGGGACAACCGTCGCAAGCCGATGCTATCTCCAATATCGACGCTCAAATTCAGTATCTCCAACAACAGAAGCTTCACCAGCAGCAGCGCCAACTTGAGGAACAGCGTGCTGCCTTTTATGCGAATCACAACCACTCTGTTCCGCCTACGCCTCAGAGCCTGGAGATGACGCCTTCCAGCGGGCAGTTCTATTCGCAACCTGAGCAGGTCCACCAACAAGGAATTTATGATCCGGGCTACCAGCGCCGACAGCAACAGCAAGACGTACGCGGCCCCCTTTCTCCTGTAATCTATGTGTTCATCTCGTTGCTCTTTTTCTAACACTACTGTCACAGATGGCTTTTACCCCACTCGTTTCCCCAGCAGTCACGCCTCTGGATCCCCATTTCAATATGGAGAGTGCCTTCACAGTACCAGGCGCTTATTTTAGCCCTCTAACATCACCTGCCCTCCATGCCCAGCATGATGGCTCATCAGCTTATGATCCTAGTACACATTCCAACAACTCACCTATAGAGATAGACCTTGAAGCTCCAGCAACCTCTGCAAACATAGATTTGTCCAAAAAGGCGAGGAGACAGAACGCCGCGAAGGCAAGGGGGAAATCCGCTGTCAAGAGCTCGCCCATATCTAAGCCGCTACGTCGCAAGGCGGGACCCAGCCCAGCCATCGTCTCCCAGGTACTCAGCGAGGTGGAAGAAAGGAACATGCAGCATTCAGAACCTTCATTACTGCCGATGCCAGCTGCTTCCACGGACGAGTCGGAAGAGAATGCTTCGGTATCACCAGAAAACCTGACGGAAATGCCACCACCGCCTGTCCCAGCTCGGCGGTCCACCAGCAAATCACCTTACATACAGGCACAAAGCGGAGGTTCTATTTCCATGCAAGGACTGAACGAGGACCAGCAACACTTGCATCTGCAACACCAAAACCTACCCCCACCTGCTACGCCGACATCTCTGATGAAGCTCCCATCGTCCAAGACCAAGAAGCAGTCGCCGAGTCAACAGGAACACACTGTTACCGATCACATCGAATCTCTGGAGCTGCCGGAGTCCGTGTCTTCCAGATCGCTAAGTTCAATGAATGCGCAGCCCGTGGCGCAATTACTACATTTAGAGTCCGCATCATCAAGGAACAGCTTGATTCAACCTGCTCCGTCCCCCATCGTCGCAAAGCCATCAGGGATTTCCTCCGCAACGCAGAGCCCACAGCTCCTACCCGGATCAACAGGACCTTCGGCGCGCAAGACTCCACAGCTTTCTGCACGCAACAGTCGGAAACGGTCGACAGGATCTGTACACGTCTCGCCAGCGCTATTGCCTAGGATATCCCCGAACATCAAGCCTCTCTTGCCAGGGACTCCAGGCATGTCCGCCGAGGACACAGCATCTCGCTTACTCATGTCGAAATCCAATTATCAGAACATTCTGGAGGGAAACACTGTCCCTGGTGTTTCATATCCTAGCGAGCTATCGACCAATCTGACTTCAAAACGTACATCCCACAAGATTGCCGAGCAGGGCCGCAGAAATCGTATCAACTCGGCGTTGCAGGTCATGGCAGGTCTATTACCGGACCAAGGCAAGTCGTCGGGCGACGACATGAAAAAGGAAGATAGCAAACAAGCGAACGCTCCGAACAGTAAGGCTAGCGTGGTCGAGAATGCTATCATTCACATGCAAAACCTTGAGCGGGAGAATGGAGATCTGAAGCAGGAATTGCACGAGCTGAAAGAGCAGCTGCAGAAATTGAAACCACCTACGGATTCATGATGTTGTAATAACAGAAATATTCCAAACTCAAGTTTTGTTACACACTGTCGGCGCAAAGGGCGGGCATGGCGATTGGTAGGCGGCATATCATCACGGGAACATGTACATGATTACGGTTTATGGAACATTACCTACTTTGGGGAAACGGATTAACGAAGGTAGATGGAGTGGAAGTTTTTGGCCATGTGACCGCCGATAGGCAACGTACTATGCAGCTGATTTAAATAACGAAAGTGTCACTGAATAGCATCTGGTGACAGTATTCTGTGCAATCGTGGCATTTGAGCTCGCTGGCAACCTGTCGCGGCAATAGATTTAGGTTGAAAGTTCCAAGTCGAGAAATGGGCGGGGGATTGTCATCAACACCGTGATTGGCACATACACGCACCAGAAGGCAAGAATGGCACAGTGATGGATCTAAACTCAGTCGGTTTCTTGATTCGGTGCAGCCGTGATGACATCGACGTCCAGCTGCTCCATCACCTCCAGCACCAGCTTCAGACTGTCCATGAATGAGTTGACGGCGACCCGCAGCATCCTGTTCGTGGCAGCCTTGTACTCGACCCGTAGTATATCGGCAGCGTTTGGAGTCTCGGGAGCTCCGACCACCGATAATTGTCGACGGACGAGGGGCGATAGCTCCGGGTCGACCTGGAGAGCTTGCAGGGCTGTCGAGGCTAGCCGCGAGGTGGGGAGAGGGACTTGGAGGGCTCTGCGGGTGCGGTGCGCAAGAACGTATCAGCGATGTCATGTAAATCCGTACTGCTGCATGTTTGCGATGGCATATCGAGGATCGTGGCCGCGAAGGGAGGGGGTGAAGCTTACAGAGAGCAGGGGAAGTCGGGATCTGTAGGGCCGTCCATGGTGTCGGGTGTTGGAGCATCTCGCGCCTTGACTCAGATTCGACAATGCGACTCAGGGCAGAAGGAATGGAGGCGAGGCCGATTGTCCTTGGAGCGGATATGTGCGACACCGAAAAGATGTCTAAGTCATACGGTATGGAGCCGCTGCAAAAATGTTTGGAGGGGTCATGCATGTACTAGATTTGTCGACATGTGTGGCTCAGCCGTTCCGATTTGCGAAGAAATGAGGGAGCATGAGTGGCTGCACCAGGAAAACAGGCACGGGCAGAGAGGAGCATCAAGCCACATCAGCGGTGTCCTGGTGGTCCGGCTGGGCCTTGTGGCGCAGGGGCCCAGGAGAACACTTTATGCTGTTGCCATGGTGACATGCCCGGGGAGACCCATAACAGCGCATGGGCGGCTCTGTTTTGAGCTGGGGTGCATTGTTGGGCCTTGCAGGGCCACTGAGAAAAACAGACGCTGGCCTGTACAAAAACATCGTGAGCCCGAGCCAGTGCCACTATTCACAACTCCGACCTCTCCAACCCTCTACTCCTCCCTCCCCACCGACTCGTGCGTCGTCCGGTGTCTGCGTGCACGCTGGCCATCTTCATCTTCACACCATCCGCACTGCGCGATTGAGCATTTTGAGCATTAACCCCCTTCCCGACCGTCGGTATTGCGGCAGTTGCATTGTTTTGTCAACATCGTTTTGTTATTGTCGTCCCCTCCGTCACCGCCGACCCTGCCTACCGATTTTTTACTTGGCCACCACAGCAACCCTGGCATCGCAACCTTCCCATCTTCATCGCTCAGACCATCGCCGGCAGTGTTTTCTGCACCTTCAGCGTCTTCCTCGACCGTCCTTGAACGCCACAGCCTGACTGCGCTCGCTGGCGGAAAGTGCTGACGACATTTTCACACTCGAGTCAAGAGGGCAAAACGCAAGAGCCTGGAACAATGGCTCCTCCCTCGAGACACTCCCAGAACCTGGGGCAAATCATCGAATACATTCCTGGTGAGTTTTCCATCGTCCTCTCCATCCGACGCTTTCATCGTCTCTCGGTGTAGCCATCGGGCAGCTAGCTAGCCAAGGCCATATTCATATTTCCATCCATATTTTATCGGCCCAGAATGGCCACAACAAAACCCTTCTGGGTCTACTCACTCGCTCCAATCTCGACGCTAACATTTGTCGCAGACCGCCTGTACCTCGCGGCCTATGTCCATCCTCCCACCCACGAGACCTTGTTCCCTTACCCCGAATCGCCCGTCACCTCGCGGAAACGATCCCAACGCACAGTTGATGCTACGGCGGCGGCTAGCAATCGGCCCCCACCCTGCTACTTCACTGTCGACGATACCCTGCTTTACAACGCTTTCCACCATGACTTTGGCCCGTTGCACATTGGACACCTCTACCGCTTTGCAATCCAATTCCATGACATTCTCGGTGCCAAGGAGAACAAGGACCGGCCCATTGTGTTCTGGAGCGCCGCTGACCCCCGGAGTAAGATATTCACCACAAAGTGCAGCCGTAGCCCACTATCATGCTAATATCACCGTGCTCAGGTCGTGCCAACGCTGCCTGCATGCTTGCTTGCTACATGGTTCTGATCCAGAACTGGCCGCCTCATCTGGCGCTCGCACCCATTGCCCAGGTCGACCCTCCCCTGATGCCCTTCAGAGATGCGGGATACAGTCAGGCCGATTACGGCATCAGCGTGCAGGATGTCGTCTACGGCGTGTGGAAGGCCAAGGAGGAGAAATGCTGTGATTTGGACAACTTCGATCTCGACATGTACGAGAAGTTCGAAAGAGTTGAGCATGGCGATTTCAACTGGGTCACTCCTCACTTCCTTGCCTTTGCTTCTCCTCAGCACACCCCCGTCGCCAAGATCACAGAGGACTCTGAGTTGTACTCTCTGCTTCCCCGCGACCTTGATGCTGTGGACGCTCACCCCACGCTCCCGCAACCATTCAAGAATGTCTTGACCCACTTCACCGAGAAGAACATTGGACTTGTTGTCCGTCTCAACTCCCACCTGTACTCGCCTTCCTATTTTGAGGCTCTTGGCATCAGTCATCTCGACATGATCTTTGACGACGGAACCTGTCCGCCTCTGACTACCGTACGGAAATTTATCCGGCTGGCGCACGAGACCATCACGATCAAGAAGAGAGGCATTGCTGTGCATTGCAAGGCTGGCCTTGGCCGCACGGGCTGTCTCATCGGAGCGTATCTCATTTACAGGCATGGATTCACCGCCAACGAAGTCATTGCTTTCATGCGATTCATGAGACCAGGAATGGTTGTCGGACCCCAGCAGCACTGGCTGCACCTCAATCAGGGAACCTTCCGAGAGTGGTGGATTGAGGAGCGTATTGAGCGCAAGCTGCGCAAGGAGATGGCCGCTGCCAACCCTGTGCCCAGCACTCCCATTCGCGCCATGCAGAAGGCTTCTCTTCGCAACGGACAGGCGTCTACGCCTCCCAATCGTAGCCCTTCGAACCGCACCCCGCTGAGCGAAGTTGACCAGGACCGCAATAACATTGGGGTTCAGGAAGACTATCTGCCGGCCCCTACTCCAGGCCAACCCCGTAAGACTGGTCGTGCTGACCGTCACCACCCTTACCAACGCTCAACGTCTTTCCAAACTACCGTGGAGGAAGAGGTTGGCGTCGAGCATGAGACTGAGATTGTGAGCGTTCACCGTCAGTCGCAAGGTGCCGGTGAGTCAGATGAGGAGTGGCACCTGCGTATGAGGAGCCACCGCAAGGCGTCCCAGTCACCTACTCGCAGTGAGAAGTCGCGCTCTGTTAGCCAGACAACGTCGACCACAATCTACATGATTGACAATGATGCTTCTCAGGATGCCGAGAACATCGGATCTGTCCGCACAAAGCACGTCGACCGCGTGGCGAGCACCCCCAGCAGTGTCATGACCAAGGTTCGAAGCAGCAAGCGCCAGGCTGAGTCTCCCCTGCGGGCCAAGGACTCGGCTGGTATCCGAAAGACAAGTGGCAGAATTGGCAGCGCCAGCACGGCCATGTCTGCGACGGCAGCTTCGGCGGCACGGAAGGTGTCTGGATCCTAGAAGGGAAGCAGACAGCAACCGTCCGCGGATGCCACCGGTCGTCTTTCGGGGCTGAAAGCGACTTCCTACTTTTATTAATGATCATGACTCACGTACATCACGACCGATTGTGGTTCTGCATGTTACCGGCGTTGGGGCCACACAGAACTTTGTCTGGCGTTTATGGTGCTGCGTCTCCGTGTGCATAGTCCGGTTCAGCCGAGGACGTATTGCCTTTCTGCTGCTGGTCTCTCATTTCCTATGGAGGGTTTCAATCGAAGTTCCAACTCATTGTGCTCCTAATCGAAGTTGAGAACGGCAATCAAAAAGCTTGCGCTACAATTTGTTGACACCGCGATGGGTGCATTGGAAAGGGGCGAACTATTTCAATTATGGCGTACCACATTCTTTGGCCACTATCCTGTCCTTTGATGCGATTGCTTTTGATATTGCGGGAATTGGCTACTATATACTATCTATTGTGGTGCAAGGGGTGTTGAATACGCTTTGCAGGACACTTGTGGAGGGGAGGGTTTCTGGCCAGAGTACCTGGTGTTACTATATTTACAAGGCGCAGAATCATTTCCAAAATATTCCGTTCAAAAATCTCGTCCTTTTCCACGTAAATGATGTGCGAGTCTTTGAGTCCATACTCGCTAGGGTTTTGATTGTCATTTTTCAGCTTAATGCCATCTAAGATGCTTGCTATGAGTTGTTTTATATTGCAATTCCCATGCTGTTTGCTCCCAAAATCATAGACTATGTCAGACGCTGATGCTTTCTAGGTTGCTCACTACTGTTTCCATGAGCTTGGCGGCCTCGCCGCTTGTCATCTCTTCTTTAGCTCCCAGACACATCTCGACGACCTCCTTGTAGCGCCGGCCCACCTTGCTAGCAAGACCGGGAACCAGCACCGACACAACAACCTTGTCCCGCCAGCGCTCCGCGGAATAGTGAGACTTGTAGTAGGACTGTAAGACTTTCCACAGGCCGATCTCGAGCAGCACAAGCCCCAAGCTGTAAATGTCAAACGCCTTGCAGTGGGGTCGGCCACGGACCGACGCCGGGTGGCGGTACAAGTCGCCGATGGACGGCCGCTTGGGCGCCAGAGACAGAGCGGTGTCGAGCTCGGGCCGGGAGGCATCGAAGCCGCTGAGGAAGGGAACCGAGATATCTGGGACGAGCGCAGCGGAGGCAGTGCTGGAGTGGGCAGAGGTAGAAAAGGCCGAGGGAAAGAAGAGGATGTTGGTGGAGCAGAGCGACTTGTGCAACCAGTCGAGGGAGTGGAGGGACCAGAGGGCGACGGCGAGCGTTTGTGCCAGCTGGATGCGGTCGTTCAGGTCCGGCGTCTTGAGGTCGCCGCTGGAGATTAGAGTGTGAAGTGTCGAATGGGAGGGTGATGGAGCTTTGTACACAAGGCCGTAGCGGGAGTTAGCCTTGTCGTCGGTATAGCCGACGCAGTCGATGCTGTGCAGGTCCGGGTGGCACTGCGAGGCCGAGTGCATCATGCGGGCCAGGTCGTCCATCCTGCGGACGTGGATGACGCGCTCCTCGACGGCGTCGCGGTCGTAGTCGACCCACTCGACGACGACATCGCCCGCCGCCTCGTGGCGGGCCTGGCAGCGGCGCGGGTCCTCGTCGAGCAGCTCGAGGGCGGAGCGGGCGACCTTGAGGGCAAAGGTGGGCTTGAAGGATGACTGGGGCTTGGCGTCGAGGTTGATGCGCAGCCGCTTGAGGTTGGCTGAGGCCGTCAGCTTGGGGTAGATGCCCGAGGAGGCGTTCTCCAGGAGCGAGAGCTGGTCGAGGTCGCGCTGCGCCGACTCGAGCAGCTGGTGCGTCCAGGCGCGCTGGAACGAGGACAGCTGGGCGGGCGGGAAGAGGCGCTCCAGGCCGTCGTTGAAGTCTGGGCAGAGGTGGGTGTGGGTGTTAATTGTGATACTCTGGCCAAGGAAGAAAGCGGTTACATCTCCTACCTTTAAGATCTTTGAGAAGAGTCGTGAACTTGTCCTTGTCTGTTTTCGGTCCCTCGTGTTAGTGGGTGCTGGCTACGAAAGCAGGGCCGTTCACTTGCCGGCAATGACCCATTTCGTCCGGAGGCTAATCTCCTTCCTCCATCCCCGTTCCGGCATCAGCGAGGACTTGGAGCCGTTCGTGGCCGTGCGGTCCGCGTCCCGGGAGCCCTTCCTCGACGGCGACGGCGACGACTTGCCGCCACCGCCGGCATTGGTCCCGGCGCCGGGCCCCGCGTCGTCGACCAGGCCGTACTTTTCCTTGAGGCAGGCAAAGTCGGTGACGGTGGTGTGCAGCTCCTGCAGGATCTGGGTCGCCAGGACGCGCAGCTGGGGATTCCGGTCGCTCTGCAGGTGGGCGTCGAACCGGCCCTCCGCCACACCCCACTCGCGGCCCCAGACGACGAGGCGCATCTCCTCGATGCGCACCTTGCACAGCAGCCGCTGGCTGTGCGAGTCGAGCTCCCTGGCAGTCGTGAAGTAGCCGTACGCCTTGACGCAGCCGTCGAAGAGCTGGCCGAGGAACCCCACGACGCCGACCGTCGTGCCGATCAGCTCGGCCGCCATGGTCCTGCAGAGGGAGGGGGGGGGCGGGTAGAGGGGTAAGTTGTTTCTACCGAGCCCTGGCTAGAAGAACCAACCGGGACAATGAGGTTCGGTCACGAGGGTGGGTGCTGCGATGAGCCAAGAATAGAAAGAAGATCAGGGGGGAGGAGGGGCCAACGGAAGTAGGAGAAGTGTCATATCATACCATCCCCGGCCGCAGAGTTGTTGTCGCTCTCACGATGTTGGATTTGCCAAAGCAGATCCGGAGCGGCAGGGAGCTGAGCTGGGGTCCGCCAGTCCCACACACGCGCATTCACTCCGATCGGATCTCTAAGGGGAGTACATAACATAGCAAAGTGGCGAAGCGGGCAATCTGGCCGGAAATTGATCAGCAGCCGCCATCCGACTGCCTCCTCCTGCTCCTACATGAGGCCACTGGCCAGACTGCCCAATTCCGTCGGGACAACTGCCCCATTGCAAGCGCGTAATGATGCTGGTTGCGATGGCTTACACAAAGTCTCCATTTCAACCTTCAAGTGCCTCTCTCGGCATCACGTGATGCTACAGAAATGGGGACTTCGCTCAATTACCTTAGCTTGAGAAACAAAACAAAAAAATTACAGGCATGTCGCCTCTTACGAGTCCCTGTCTTCGAAGGTAAGCCCGATCCCTCACGCGGGTTGGGTCTGCTTGCAGTTGAAATCATTTTGTTCTCGTTGGACCATGTTCTCGTAGGTACTGTAAGCTAGTCCCGTATCCCAGTGATGTAATCAGTGCCTCTTGGTGCGCCCCATAATGTGCAACATTGCTCTTCACCAGGTTCCCCGGCTCAACTTCAACATTTCGTGTCCAAAAAATAAAGACAACATGCTCTCCCATGTGACCCCTTGAGCGGCCAAGGCTGAGCTCACATCTCAGACAACGCCCTTGTCACAACTTTGCCCCCACATGATTTCTATATGTGCCATTGTATACCACTTGCGCGACAACAAACCAAGGCCAGTTGCTGTCTGCTACTCGAGAGAGAAAAAAAAAAAAAGAAAGAGAAAGAGAGAGAGAGAACTTTTTGAAAGCTGCCCCGGCAAACGCGCGCGGAGAAGCTCTACGGAAAAAACCCAAGGGGCAATGCTCCGTCCCCATGGTCCGTGACCTTTGCGCCTGAACCTTTGTCGCTTGCCTCTCCTTCACAGGCTTAATAGACCTTCTTCTTCTCGTCGATGCTAAACTGGCCGGGGCCGCTGTTGACCAGGAGCAGGAGGCCGCCGACGATTGACAGGATCTGGAAGAAGTCATACTTGGCGAAGTCCTTGTGGGGGTGGTGCTCGTGGAGCTGTTCATAGTTAGCACTGGCACTTACGCCACGAACTGGTTCGGTTCCACACTTACAGTCCAGAAGTTGTTGACCAGGATGTTGAAGATGCTCAGAATGACAACAAGCAGCGTAGCGCTGAACTTGGCCTTGAAACCAACAACAACCATGATGCAGGCAACGGCGCCCAGGAGGCTGACGAAGATGCGCCACAGAGACCACTGTCCGCTGAAGACGAAGCCAACGAACAGGAAGATCAGCAGCACGCGACCGGCAAGCTGGAAGTACATCTTACGGTCCTTCTCGTCGATCTGGGGGAGGCCAGCGAAAGCCTTGGTCTTGCGGACCCACGAGTCCGAGAGAACCATGAGCAAGCCACCGATGACGGACAGGTTGCGCAGGAAGAAGTTGATGTCAAAGAGCAGGCCGTAACCGAGGGCCTGGGTAATGACAACTCCCATAAGGCCAGCAACTGCGTAGTCGGAGTACTTCCTGATGATAACGAGGGTAGAGCAAGAGAGCATGGCAAGAACGTTGAAGAGGAGGAAGAGATGCGTAATGCCACTGGGAACTGAAGGCATGTTAGAAGACGCGTAGGATACAGTCTCGGCCACACAAAAAGCTCACTTTTACGGTAATCGTGCAGATAGAGCAGCTGGTCGTTCCACTGCGTCATGATACGGAGCGCATCCTCGATGAAGGTGACGACGATGAGGAATCGACCGATGGCAGGCAGGTAACTGCAGATAGCGCGATGAGGTTAGCATCCGTGACTTCGATGCTGCTTGGTCGGTCCGACCTCAACTCCTCCCATGTGATGCTGCGCATGTGGGAGGGAGGCGGGGGAAAGGATCAGAGGCAACTCACGGCTTGATGGGCTCGCTGACGGAGTCCAGCAGATCCTCAATCTTGCTCGTGTAGGGACGGATCTGGTCGAGGACATTGCCGCTGGACTGATCGCCGGACTGTGCGCCATACGGGGGAGCAGCGCCGCCGCCCAGACCGTAGCCGGCATGACCGCGTTGCGACATGGCGATGGCTGCACCTCGGATGCGATGTTGAGAGAGAAGGATGGGAGACGCCGTCAACAGCCGCTACGAAGCTGCTGTCCCGGATGTAATTGAGGGTTCGTGGTCGTTGGGGGTGGCGGATTGGCCTTGGAGGGTTGTCTTATGTGTCCTCTTGAAACCCGGTCGGTGGTTTGGATGGAGGTTGAAGAGGAACCGGGCCTAGGGTATCGACTATGGCTCGATTGTAAAAAAGAGGTGCAGGGTTGGTTGAAGCAGGGGGGGGGGGCTTGTGGCGCTGGCACACGAGGGAGGAAAGGAGGAGCTTCGCTGGAACCTTGAAGGGCAGAGTCCCAATTCGGACGAACACACTTGGAGCTTGAAAAAGAGGAATTGTGTAGCAGCAATACCAGCTGGAGGAGGGTGGCTGCTATATGATGGTTGAAGAGAATGTGGGCTTTTCGGCACAAGAGAAAGAATGGACGAAAAGGTATTGGATGGCTTCCGGTAAGCAGAATATCCGAGCAGATCTGGCACAGGACACCCAGGTATGGACAACTGTGTCCTTTGCGAAATCCCGTGATGTACCTCAACAAGGTCCCGCAGCGAACACCACAGCAAGCACAGAGCAGCTACCGGTACCTTACCTCAGCTCCTCACGTTAAGGTAGGTAGGTGAGGTACCCTTACACCTGTCTGATCACCTCGCGCGGGTGGCTTTTAGTGCTGTAGTCACCTTACCTTTAGCGCGTAGTCTAGCTCATCCCACCCTACCTTGCGTACCTACCTTACCTACAGCATGCCGCCCCTAGCGTTCCCACTTTTCGCCGCCAGCTTTGGCAGGCCGCTTCCGAGCCATTCCCCCCCCAAGCCACATACATACATCCCTCTTACCCTCGAGGACACTTTTCGGATCCGCAATGAGGGTACCTTACCTTTTCGGCGTCATGGCTTGAAACACTCCAGCCATCGAAAATTGTGTCCTGTCATTACCTTTTTCCGAAGGGTATCCCAGTCAAAGCGGGTATTTGCAAAGAAGCTCCGTGGTTGTCTTTTTTCTCCCCCCTCCCCTTTCTCAGTGGCGTCTTTTTTTATTTGCTGTGGTAGACTCTATGTGAGCAGCTGATAATGGAACATTCCTATCGTCCCGGTTTTAATATGTGTATCCACAGCCACGGCAGTTTCTGGGAACCTTGGGATGTTGCGGCACGCATCGCCTCACGTTCTGCCGTATGGAAGACACCAGCACATATCATCCTTCCGAAAACCGTCTAGTGATGTTGCAGTTAATCGGCATTACCACGAACCTTGTCGAACACCTCAGACAGGGCAGGGCCTCGCAAAACAAAAACCACTCTGCAAACGGCATACCCTATCCCACACATTACTATCCTAAAGTGCCTGCAGACAAATCTCAATCACCAGCACCAGCTACCTGAGGTAAGATACCTGCCGCTTCTGTGTCTCTGCCATGTCCTTCCAGGATATGCAACCCTCCAGTGTTGTCGTACTCCACTCGTCCCTCGTTGACAGCCACTTGCAACTCGGCTCGTAATACAGTACGCTCGCCAGTAGCCGGGTTCCATTCCCACCCTTCTCGCATCCACATCCACCGCAGGTAGGCTCGGAGTTCCTTATCATCTGGCATCACCCTCATCCATTCGGGCTGGAACTCTGGCTCTCTCCCCTTCCCGTTCCAGTCATCGGCCAGTCCCAGTAGTTCATCGCGACAGAAGATACGCCAGCTGTCAATTGCGTACTTGCCGCTCGTCATGTGGCCAATCTCCCAGGCCTCGGCGTCTTCCTTCAGAATCATCACATCGCCTGGATCTTCTGCATTTCGAATATCCGTGACCTTTTGAGGCAAAAATTGAGCCCCTTTCTTCTTATATGTCTTCACCTTGTACCTGATTCCTTCTTTTGGTGGCATTTCCAAAAACAAGGCAGCGTATTTCTGGATATAAGCTACTCTGACAACGGATAAGCCTAAGTGGCGTATCATTTCCAGAAGCTCTTCCTTGATAGCCGGATTCACCAGATGGGAAGGCGTTGGGAAGCGCTCCTTTACTTTGTACAGTGCTGGGATGGCCTGCGAGCCTTTCGTCTTGATCAGAAACGTGACGGCTATCAATAACCAAAAAGGCTCATGAGCAAGTTTTTCCTGAACAAGGCCAAAAGATGGGGCTGTAAGAGGAGGAAATGGCATGCTCGAGATGATGCCAGGTAGCGGTCGCTTGTTGCGGCTTTGAGCCTGACTTGACTCCACGGCGTTGAAGTAGTGCGACTCGGTGCCAGTGGATGCAGAGAGAGTCTCAAGGGCAGGCCTCCGATTGCTAGATGAGGACCCATGTGTTTCGAGCTGATCAGATGGTCGTTTTGCTCGCTCTACAGTCCTGTGGCGCGTGTCGAGTCCAATCAATGGGGCAGAACAGGGTTTTGGCACCGTTGAGCGGCGGACCCAAGAGGCTTCTTTTGAACAAACTGCCCAAACTTCGCTAGCAGGAGGCGCAAATGGCTGTTCGGGTTGTTGTTCATTGACCCAATAGTGAGATGTCGCACTTTGAGTATTTCGTCTTGCCGAAACATGGGACGATGCCGCCCGGCTTCTTACAGGCAACGCCTTGACGTTGGCGAACGAGGTCAAAAGGTTTCCTGCATTTCGCTCTAATACTTTGAGCTCAGCAATGAGCCTATCGGTATCGGCCCATGGGTTGATAGGCGCTGTATCGGAGTTGGGTGTTTTGGAGGCATTCCACATGAACGTCAGTAGATCTTCACCATCCAACCTGTGATGTTGCGCCCGATCGGCATCCTTCAAGGAATTCGCACAATCAATCATATAGTGCCAGTCTTGAGAGCCTGCCAGTAAACTCTCGTGCCAAAGTTTCCGGACTTCCTCGTTAGCAGTATGCGCCTCGATGACGTCTGCCAGGTAGCCTCGGGCATCATCCCAAAAGTTGAAGGGCGCAAGGACGTCGTGTCCGAAGCGTGGAGTCATCTCAAGAGAGCCTCAGGTTACTCGTAAGATGTTACAGTCGTGAATCTGCCCATTGGTCTGGCAATGTGCTGAAGCAAGGCCCAAGGGCGTGAATGACATGGTATACGCAGCTGGATAGCCAGGTTCACATGGGCGTGCTAGCTAGGTGAAAAAGAGCTGAAATGACGGTAAATCATGCTCCAGTACAAGGTGATTGCGAATATATTTGATTTTGTGATGGAATTTCTTGAGTGTTCCTGAAGTTGCTGCCTCACCCGTAAAGTTTGCTTCTTGACAGCTGATCACGTGGTATTAGATAGTTCTCAGCATTGCGTCAGTTCAGTGCGAAACAGCTGGATGACGATTTGGTCTGATAATCAAGCCTCGCACGAATAAGATCAGTTTATATCTGAAAGAGGGCAATATCTCGCCGTACATGACCTCTAAGGATTCGTTTGCACAAGTACAACCTGCTGCGACATGCTACAGTATAATCAGCATGATCGCCAATCTCTTTCATCTCTCCATGAAGTGATTCAAATGTTGTTATAGCCTGCTCCGCAACAAATCGCCAGGGTGTGCTAGGCTGGGCCCAATCAGAAACAATCCGAGCTGCCCGAACTGCTGTACTGTGCGCACGCTCGTGGCAGATCTGAACGAATCGCTGCGTAACAAGGGGCGCTGGAGTCAATCAATACCTTAGTGCATAAGCCAACCCCTCACTCACCTTACCCAAGGTCGAAGCCCAAAGCGTAGAGCACATCATCCTTGGTCGCGTGAGGGTGTGGTTACGCTGGGACACGTAGATTGCGGGTTGCGCACTGCCCAGAAGTAGAGCAGGGCTGTCGGGACATCCAATCTTGAGACCAATGTGTCCCAAGCAGGTATCCGCTGCCTGGTGCGCGGGTGATGGGCTACCTTTGGCGCCATCGGGAAGACGTCTTGGGCAAGTACCTCGGGATCGGAGGAAGACCGGTTTTCTGCAGCCAGAGCACGCTTGCAGCCAGCACTGGGTTTTTTTGGCGTTCACGGTTACCTCACACAACCCATCTGTGATACAATCTTGTGGGTAAGGTGTCCCAATTGATGCTCATAATTTTTTCTTTTCCTTTGCTTTCCTTTTCTGCTTCTTTCTTCTCGTGCACTTATCGGGAATTTCAATATACGGTCAACGAGTGTCTATTTCGTGCAGCATACAGGTTAGTCCGATAAAGGTACCGGCGTCTTTTGTCATATCTAATGCCGGTGGAGAAACCACCCACCTTCTTGGCCTTGGGTGGACCTTTCGCATCTCTAGCTGTAGCCATTCACAGTGGGTCACGTGGGCACGCAACCCGCCTGACGGTACAGTGCCGAAATCCGCCCCCATCCACCTCCCTCGACTCTGCCAGCGTAGTTTGTCTCTCGCCTCCGCTCTTACTACAACCCTTCCCTTTCCGTTCACATCCTCTCCGCCAGCGTCCTGATTCGATCCTCTTCAGAGCCCCCCATAGCCATCCTCGCAAACATCATCGAGAGATGAGTAGTCGCAACAGTAAACTTGCCCCAGAAGTTAACCGGTGAGTCCTACACGTATCCCGAAAGAAGAAAAAAATCCCATCGCGGTCCTCGGGGTCATCGCGAAGCGTTTCTCCAGCACCCCGGCCCTACGGCCGCCGCGATGATCATCGGTTCCCATCGTCCTGTGCTAACCACAGTCGCAGAGCTCTGTTCGTGAAGAACTTGAGGTACTTTTACTCCCGTCGATTCGTGCGATCTCACCAAACCCAGACGCGAAAACTGACTTGCCATCGTCTCCAGCTACAACGTCTCCCCAGAAGAGCTCTTCGACCTCTTTGGGAAGTTCGGCCCAATTCGGTACGCTTCTACTCAGGACCATTGCCCGGTGCAAATTGACTGACATCCAATGCAGCCAGGTCCGACAGGGCATTGCGAATAACACCAAGGGCACGGCCTTCGTCGTCTATGAGGACGTAATGGATGCAAAGCAAGCCTGCGACAAGCTCAACGGCTTCAACTTTCAGAACCGCTACCTAGTCGGTACGTACAAAAACTTGTTTTTGTCTACGCCATGCCTTGGCCACCGACATGCATCCCCCCTCCTTTTTACTCACACCTTATTGTCTGCAGTTCTATATCATCAGCCCGACAAGATGGCCAAGTCAAAAGAGGACCTCGAGGCTCGCCGCGAATCTTTAGCTCAGCTCAAGAGACAGCACGGTATCGATTGACAATCCGACCGGCCTGTTGATAGCCTGCGCACTCCCTTGTCTGCAGGCCGGTCTTGGTCTTCCCGCCGCACCACGTCGCCGGATCAGAAGACAATTCTACGAAAAGCCTCGCCGCCCTCGTCCAGCGCTTCTTCGAACGGGGGCTCGCGCGATCGAGCCGTCCGTTTCGCCGACGGGCTGCGGCCTACCCTCCAACCATGTGCATGATTTATCACACCAAATCATCATCAGAGCGTGCTCATATGGCCCAATCTTCTTCGGCCTGGTTTGGTTGGTTTGCTTGGTGACCGGCAGCGCTCCGGCCACCCGCATTTTAAAGTGGAAGCTCTCGTTGCCCCGTGAGATGGGCGAGATGCCCTGCTTCTAGGTTTCATCGGCACAAGTGACGACACGACAAAGTCACGACGAGTTGCTCGTTGTTGTATTCTTTCTCCCCCAACCTGGCCAACTTGTGTTTTTGGCCATTTCACCTCAAATTACCTGCGGAATGGGGACGGTTTCATTTTCAAGACGTTGCCACGAAATGTTCATCCTATGCATTGCTGCATCATGTCTTAGTAGTTTTCAGGACGCTCAAGAGAGTCGAGAATGTGTGCGTGTATCAGATGAACTTATCCCAGCGTGAAGAATATCTTGTTTCGTGCCTCTATAACGCCGCTCGCCAGCTCTAAGCATTACTGTAGTAGCTTGTGCTACTAGTGATTCAGTTCCTTGCGCCGCAGAATTCACCTGGCCTGCCACCTAACACGAGTAGCTCATAGTGAAGGACAAAGTAACACCATGTGAACCGTCGCTGCCTGTTCCTTGAGTCATTCGATCTTCGCTGGAGGCCGTCCACCTTGGCGATATTTCAAAGTTTGCGCTTTACGGTCCGTCCGGGTCACACAAGGTTGGTACAAGACAATTTGAGCTAGTTGCATAAGAAACCGGAAGAAACAATACTTGTCTGCCTATCGGCACAAGGGCCTGTATCTTTAAGGCTTGGAAACGCAATGCTAAGCACTTTTGTAGAGTAGGCATGGTAATCGATATCCCGTGATAGGACGTCCATGCCGTGGGCAATAGGGGAACTGTTGGCCCGTTCGCTTGGGAGCCGTGACTAGCCCCGACTGCCATGTCGAAGTCGTGCTCCCAGGGCAAAGGAGGAGGGTGCCCTGGATGAGTGAGCCGGCAATAGCTCACCGGCCAAGCCAAACTTGGAAAGATGGCATCATGTCCGGTTCATCAGTGGCCTGAATAGCTGAAGCCTGGAGGTAGCCAAGCAGCGATGAAAGTTGAAACAACGCTGGGGGAAGAAAGCCTGGCCGGCGAAACAGGCCGCCCACTTTGGGTCGACGAAACAACTGCAGCTACGGGCCAAGTCATTTTCTGGAGGGTAGAAGGGGCGGGCGGTGGAATAGAGGAGCAGGCCGTCCGAACTGGCCGGCCACGGGTCGCAGATACGGCCTGACGGCGTCTTGTACTGGGCGAGGTGGGCCGGCCAAAACGGCGGCCAGGTGGTGGCCACAAAAGCCGGCCTGCTATGTAGAAATGTACCCTGGATGCCTCCGGTACTTTGCTTATGCGCGGCCTTCTGACTCTGACACTTGTCACTCGTCGAGCGAGGCACAGCCTTCCATGTGGCTGCCGCCTTCTGGAAAGGGCATGTTGTGTGGCTCAGCCTCAGCACTCTCCCCTTTTCCCTCTGTCTGTTCCGCCTTCCTTCACACACCATTCGCGGCTAACGCTGCATGGGGCCGACAGCTGCAGCCCGCTGCCGACTCATTACATCAATTTTCCAACACACGACGCAACCCTGGACGGCGACCGACAACCAACTCGCTCACGTCGTTTCTTCTTCCTGCTCACCACCCAGTCACCGCATTGCGAGCCCCCCTCCCCCAGCAATAGAGCACGAGAGGACGGCACTATGTTCTATTTCCAGAGCACCACGATGAGGCCAGTGGTCCGGTCCTTCGGCCTGGCCGTGGCCTCTTGTTTCCATTTTCGGCCCAATTTGCTACTCTGCCCTCCGATCGTCTCTCCCACTCTGCATACGCCGCCATGGGGGCCAAGTATCAAACCCGAACCCTAAAACCACCACCCCGGAGCTCGGTGTGTTTCTCACCCAGAGGGTCGTCCATCGCCTCCCATGCTTTAGAACGAGATTCTGATCCTATGTGGAGGCGTCCGGTGCCGCCGTGATGGTGCAATGGGACGCAATGGCAAGGCAACAGGACAAAACATGTCGCCCTCGCTTTCGTGCGTGTGCTAGGGCAAGGAGTCACCTGGGGCCGTATCAACGCCTCCTTTTGGAGGTGACGGTAGCATCGGCTACATCCCAGCTCCATGACACCAGCGTGCGTCTGTACCAGAGCTCCGGTATCAGGCATCTCTATTAACCTGGCCGGGTTCACACAGCCACCGGCCAGAGCATGCCTCTTCCCCACGTCCAAGTGGACGACCTTACAAGTTCAATGTGTGGATAGGACCATGCAAAGGGTTATGCAAGTGCCGACCAACGTGGCGGTATGCTTCCATCCCAGAATGTCTTCCCTGCGGCTAGTTCTCACGTCTCTGTCTTTTGTCTGTTGCAAACCAACAATCCTCATCCTCCATGCACGTCCGTTCAGCCCAATATTCTTCTTCCCGGGGCTCAGTAGCTATAAGAGTGAACATCCTGTCCTGCAGTACAATGTTCTTGCCCGCTGCCACACGCATCCACCTTCTCTTCATCCACCCTTCCTTCCTCTGTTCCTACTTGTTCTGTGTCATGTCCGTCCCGACCTATTCTTTGAGTAAACTGACTCTCGAGAGCATGTCTCCCCAAACTAAGTCACAAGCCCGTGCGGCTTCCCCTGCCGCATCTAGCCATTATGAGGATGACTCCAGCTCGGACTTTGACAGCGACTTCGATGACTCTGCTTTCGAGGACGAGGACGATGACGTCGTCCGGTCTCCGACAAAACTGACCTATCGCCTTGACCACCTCTCTGATGATGCCAAGACGGTGGTGCGGGACACTTTCGCAGACCCTCCAAATATCGCTTTACAGCGATGCCGGCTCATCGACAACACCTATGCTTTTCAGATGACTGAGTTAGTCACTCGATCCATCCGCATACGAACATCCCAGGAAGGTGCCTCTGATTTACGCTGCTCCTGCGGAGAGGATGGTCTTTGCGAGCATCTAGTCTGGTTGTTGGACCAGATTCTGAGTCAGACGCTTTATGATCACGAAAATGACAAACCTTTGACCATGACGAAGCAAGGCAGTGCCCAGGAGATGGGCGATCCTTTTCGAAACATTGCCAACTACCATCTGGATATCCTCGCTGGTGGACTACATTGCCAGCTGGTTGACCCTGAAGCAAATCATGACGATGAAGTCGACCCTCAACGAGTTCTCGAGTCTCGCGAACTTCTCTCAGCTGTTCAGGTTACCCCCCCAGATGACTTTCGTCCAGAAATGTTTACCAAGGTCAACCGTGGGAAGAAGGTGCTCAAGCGACATGACCTCGAGCGCACCGTCTTTCGCATGCTGCTTGACAACCACCACTTCTTCCACTACTTCATGTCGCAGTGCCCCAAAACAGACCCTATTCACGACCCCTTTCGTAAAACACTACAGCGCGTTGAGCATGTTCTCCGCGACCTGGATGCCTATTCTTCAAACTATGCCTCACTCGCAGCTGCTTCCTCCGAGCAGCCGTTTGCCGAGAGCCCCCGCAACGTCTCTTGGGCGGCCAGACACATACTCGGGTCAGTATGCCGCATTCGATCTGCCATCTTCACGCGCGACAAGCCGCTACAGCCTCACGAGGCCATCTCTGCGGCTCGTACGTTGGTACGCATCTTGTCCGCTGTTGTGTCGCGGAATCGCGATGCACACCCCGCTCCTACACCCTTGGACAGCAACCTCTACCTGAGGCTCGTGGGAGGTCGTGATTTGGACTTTGTTATTGCCGAGCTCAACCTTCTCCCCGAGGCGGCAAGTCAGTTCCTCCATAATCTGGAGACGGTGCTTGACCAAATGGGTGTGCATGGTGCGCCGGCAACTTATGTGGAGAAATTCCGCAACCTAATTGGCAGGCTGAGGACCTCCAACACTGGATCTGGGCTGAAGCGCCAGGGGCAGCGCCCGGACGCGGAACATAGGACGAAGAGGATGAAGTGAAGGGGTTGTAGAACAACGTTTTTCGCGACCGCCACTGGCTGGCTCTGGACGCACTCTCTGCACAAGCGAACCGCAAGGATCGCGGCAAGATGTATAAGACTTTAGATACCTTACTTTCTACTCTGCCCCTACTTGTGGTTGATCTACTAAAGGGTATAGCTAGATATCTCAGAAATGCAATCTCATATGTCGTATTTGGCTCCCATAATTTCGGTCATGACACATTAAAACGTGACAAAAGACAATTGACGTCCGCAGGCAAGAGTCAAGAAGTAAGACCAATTCTTCTCCGTGCTTCTCGCCGTAGGGTTATGAGGCAAGGCCTGCAGTTTGCTGAAAATCTCTGATGGCATCGCGAACTTCTTTGAGGCTAGGACGGTTGTAATAGTTGTCGTTCCATGTGCCATTGCGAAGACCCTCTGCTCTGGCAGCTAGGAAAGATTCTGACGCCTGAATCTCGTCCGACCACCACGCCCGTGCCGTTTCCTGAACCTGATGGGCCGTTGACTTGCCCGTCTTCTCCAGTTGGCGCAGCACAAGCTGATTCCTCTCCCTGACGATCAACCTGCTCAAGCCTGGTTGGCGTCCCCTCGTGCAGCGGTCTATGAGATCCCTCATGGGCTGCGGCGTGCGGTTGTACAGGGGGAACTCATCGCGGGGCTCCCACCGATAGGAGAGCCAGACTGCCGCCCTTTGAGGGGCACTATTTGCCTCGAAGATGCACCAAAGCACACGGCCGAGCATGTAGACCTCGCAAGCCTCCTGCTCAGCAGGGCTTAGGCACGCCCAGGGCACATTATATCCATTAGACGGCCAGTCGTAGTCTTCGCCCTCTCCTAGAGATTCCCAATCCGGCAGCAGGTCATTCAGCAAACTGACATATTTTTCCTTGACGTCCGGCGCGATCTCTTCATCCACGGCGAGGAGCCGAATGTATTCGATAGCGTTAACCTCCGGAGCGGCAAACTCGCACCAGACCCCTCTCTGCTCAAAGTCCACCATGACCACGTCGTGCGAATCTGAGAGAACGATGTTGTCAAGTCTGAGATCAGGATAGAAGATGCCAGTCGACTCCCTAAGATGGAGCAGAGCAGTTGCCAATTGCAATGACCATCTCGTCTCGTCGCGCAAGGACGTCATACCGTGGAGCCGGTAATAAGGAAGAAGATCACGGAGACTGCCCCGCGTATGATATTCTAGAGTGAAACCAACAACCGCCACCTTGCCACCAAAACTACAGGTTTTGGTGATGAGATGAGCAGGTCGGGCGACGATACCCGCATGAGCTGGGATGCGCAGTAGTTGGCGAAGCTCATGATAGAGGTATTTTGTGCAGCTCGTCAATGCCTTGAAAATCCAGGTCCTGTCGCCAATCTTGACTAAACAGACGCTGTCGTGAATCTGTGATACGTATTGAACTTTGCCGAGTTCCACTGTGGGAGGCAAAGCAATTTCATCACCCCAGTACTTGTTAAGTGCGGCGACGGACAGCAGCTGACGCTCTAGGTAATGGGCCCGAGCAATGGTTATTTGGGCCTCGTCTACTCTGGTGGGCAAGTTGTGCAAGACAATCCTGGAGCCAAAGGGCACATCCTGGTAAATGGTTTTTGCTGCACGGTCATGCAAGGTCCAGTGTTGAAGGATGCGCAGAATGTGTCTAGTGATACCAAGATGCGAGATTCGACTAGCGTCCCGTGTGTGGAAGGTGACATCCACGTCCAACAGGTTGCGTAATTCCGCGGGCAGCTTGGCAGGCTCGGGAATGAAGAAATCTATCCTCATGGGAGGGACAGATGGCAAGAACAGAGGGACGGCGTAAAACTGGCTTCCAAAGGCGGTGCACCCATCTATCTTCCAGAGCGGGTTGCTGGGCACGTCGAGACTATCGATGCGATTCTTGGGGTTCAACGGAGAATCCTGCCAGGAAAGCGCCTCGACATTGCTGGGCGATGGCTCGGCAGGCGCATAGGTTGCGCCCACAAATGCGGCTGTGGGATGAATGACATCGTGTATGGACTGCTGACTGAGCTCCATTTTGGAGATACAGAACCAAGGGGTTTGAGGCACGTCAAATTTGTCAAACCGCGGTTGACACCAACAATCGAGCGGGGGATCGAACTGGCCGTGCGGTTAGCAGCAAGCCTCTCTTGTGCAACCGAATGGCCGGAAAACCAAGTGCACGGTTGTCTAAGCGTGAGCGTGTAGTTGAGCGTGGAGGACAAACCTAGCGAGACAAGGAGCCCAGCCACGGTTGCAGATATCGACGCATCTGTGGTGCAATGCGCGCAATGAGACAGGCAAGTTGGGTTGCCTTGCGTTAAAGACACAGTGCTTGGAAGGAAATCGACCTGGGGTAGCTGTCTTGATCACATGATTACGCTGCATGCAATGCTTGGTTCGGGTTGGCTGTCAACGTGACCGATCACATCGATCCAACATGGTCAGGCCATCGGATGAGGCTGATATGAAAAGACCCGGTTTTCCCGGCTTACTCGCAGGGCGGCAGTTGCTTGGACTATGTGCTTCACTCAACTGTACCCTTTTTGTCCCGCTGCCTTTTCCTCGCTTTACGGGTTACTGCCTTCCTAGGCCCTGAGGTGACCGGCACGGCAGGGTCATTGCATGACGGCCCATGGGAGGGCATGTTCCAACTGAAGGAGTGGCGATAGTCAGGAAGTATGAAGACTTGCACTGATTGAGGGCCAGGTGGTGGTCGCTTGCCGCAGGGGTAAGGCTAGAAGCAGGTCAGCTCTACTAGGTCCCCGTCTCTGAAAACTGCAAATGACCAACAAGCGGAATTGTATGCCCGGCCAATTTTAAAGGATGAAAGGGCTAATTGGAGGGCGAACGGGCTGGCCATTCTGACTGACAGAGGGCCAGTATACCCTATTCGAAAATTATGAACTCCCATCGGCTGCAGAGGACATGTTAGCCAATAAGACCCCCCAGCACAGGCATGAGCATGGCTCCGCGCGTAGAAAGTGATGGTAGGAGCAAGCAGGGTATAAGGGAATTGTGTTCGAACTGCAATGCTCGCAATTAGTCAAAGATTAATGACTCGTGCCATCTAAGCGACAAGACGGCCAACATCCGGCTGATCGATCAACGTTCGGGTTGTTCCGCATTTGCTTCTCATGTTTGCTTGACCTGAGATAGCGGCCCAAACGCTTTCCGTTGTCACCACATACGAAATGGAACGGCGATCTTGTTTCGCTCCTCATCTGAAAATGTGCAACACGAGGTCGTCACATTAAATTGGTTCATGGTGGAACAAGGGATGACTGCACACGAGCCAAGGGGAAAATCGTTCAGAGGAGGAAACGCGTGTCATGCCGGAAGAACAAACGCTTGGGAGGTGCTACGGCTTTCCTGACAATAAGAACCCGTACCCGAAGCTGTCGAAGGAAGGGCTTAGACGTCCGATATAAATGGGACATCGATGGCAAGAGTTTGAAAGCGTAAAGAACACAGTGTCGGCCGAGGCCACACCGGATGCAAGGGTTTAGAGACGACCGAACATGGTAGAGGATATTATAATTGGCTAGGAGTTGTCGGACATGCCGTACATCACGCTTAATAGTGTTAGCCAATAAGCGACGCCTTGAGTTCGTGCTTCACCGAGTGTCCGAGCGAGTTAGTCCTCCATTCTGCTTGACTCGGGATAAAACAAAACTGGGTAGAAGTGGCAGCAAGATGTACCAGGCCCGGTCTAGCTGTACCTCAGCTCGTACTGGGACGAAGGTATGGGCCATTCTATACTTGACTTCAGTAAGCTGCCGACTCGGCTATCCCGCATGTCTGCTGACCAGGCTGTCAGCGGCGTCGCGTGATGGATTGTGGTGAATGGAATCAGCCTCTGCTGTGGCGGCCAAACGGGGGCAAGCCGGTTTGCCGGATCGAAGCCGAGCCTGGATTCGACTGCTAATCTATCTTGACCGAGTCAAAGAAACAGCTTGGAGAGTTGAGTTGGTGGCCTCGGGAAGTAACCCACAGGGTTCTCAAGGCCTGCTGGCAGCACTAGATTGGGCAATCGGATGCTTCCCAGAGGCAACCAGCTTCATGACATTTAGCACTACGTTCGGTATCCGCAGCTTGGAGTGCAAATGCAACTGCCGCTCGCAGATTGAGACATGCTCCTGTTTGAATCTGACGCAGCAAGTTACTTGTGGAAGAACTGTAGTTTGGAAGTCGAGTCACTAGTGGAAGTTTATTACCTACCTTACCTTAGGTACCGTAGGTACGCAACTTCCAATTCATGGGCACCTCCCATTGCAACAGCCAGCCAAGTGCTGCCGAGGTACTGCCCTCAACTCATCCCTTCCTGAAGATACACTGGTGTACACCATAGCCATGGCTGGGTACCTCGCCTTACCTGCCTCGCCGTAACTACGGTAGGTTACTTCACGTACTTCGCGGCATACCTCTATCCGGAGAAGCACGATTCAGGACAACAAAAGGCACTATAAGGAAAGAGTGCCTGGCCATAGAATAGGATTGGCCTGCATGAAAACCCTGGCATGAGCTACGAGAATTGTACGTCACGACGATTCCCTACCCATGGAAAGACAATTCACAAACTAGCAATACTTGACTAATTTGCGCTTTTTACTAGCATGGTCCTGAAGTTTCGATATTGTGGCAATGTGTTTGTCACATGCTGTCCGCCGCTAGATTCCACATCATCAGATGCTGAAGGATCGTGCCCGCCTCTTCCTGATGTCAGATATCCAGCTCACGGGACTGGAAACGCCCGGAAGACTCGATTGAGGTGCCTGTGAAAAACCAATGGAGTGCTGCTCAAGGGCGCAATAAAAGGCAAGGTCGCTTTGAGCCATGACTGTGACGCATCACGTGCACCGATTTTCATGGCTTTGGGGACCGTTTGGATAGAGTCAACACAGGATAATGTTCTTCAGGTAGAGACACCAGCCGTGGCTGAGTTCTTAGCCACGGAAGCATGGCAGACCCGGCAAAAAGGTAACCCTGGCCGGGGGCGCAAATGCGAACCGAAGATCAGTTCTCCCAACACACTAGGGAGGTCCCTTGGCTGGGATATGGGCACACGAGGTGTAGAATACTACTAGGTCCCCAAGCAGGCATTATGTGCTGATTACCTGACCTTGCCCGAATGTGAGCGCAAGCCGAAGGGCGTACATTACGGCTACCAGGCCTTTGCCTTGCTCTTTGCCCCCAGCACTATATTCGGAACAAATGATTTGAGGGTGGTGTGTAATTGATGGCTGAAGCGCCCAAAAGGCCCTGGCTTGGCGTTGAGTGAGATGAGTTACCTTCCCACCTCGGGGGGAACAACACGTCACCCTTGGCGTCGAGGGCCGATTGCTGCCAACGATGCGTGGGAGAGACCATAATGTGAGGTATGGCCCTGAGGTGGGTGGGGCTTCTCAACGAGGCGAGCTGCGTGGAGAAGAAAGGTGCATTGCTTCCAACAGTGGGACGCAACGGTATTGGCCGGCAATGGGAGGGTGCCTGATTACGGTAACCCAAAATCCTTTGTTTCCTCCTTTCCCAGCAGCCAAAACGTGATCGGAGGTGACTCTCCTGCCCTACTGTGGCTTACCTAAGGCAGATTGTGTAAATCTATTCGGCCATGCTTTTGTGAGTGGGATCCCCTCTATTCTGTGGGGGTCGCCCGGGCCGAGACCACCTCCATCTTGTCTCACCATCGGGGGGAACTACGTACGCCGAACAGACTCAGCCAGCATGCTGCAGGGCAAAAAGAAAACTAAAAGGCCTTGCTGGCGTCGTGCATGTCGAAATCTCCAGGAACGGCCCAGATCAGCCAACGATCCCGGCGGAGCCAAAGCGCACTTTGCTCCATCTGTCAAGAAAAAGCAAGGAGAGGCCGGAAAGGAAAAAGAAAGTGTAAGAAAAGAAAAACGCATGGATGGATACGGCACTCATTAGCCTGGGTCACCCCGGTAGGCATTTCAGGTACCTACAGGTATGTCTGCTCGCACGAGAACTTACCGTCTAGGTATCCCGTACATTGCTTCGGTTGACATGGCTTCACCAGGCCGACTTCCTGACCATCACGGCCGACGGCTTTTGTTTCCTCAAGACGCAGAACGCGGACCCACACCGGTCACCGAGCCGCTGCACTAAAGGGTGATCCCCTGGTCTGTAGGAATTCCTCGTCCCCACTGCCGGTGCTCATGGCTTTGCGATGCCAGCATTGGTCCCCGAAGCCTCACCGGTCCCCACTCCGGTCTCCTACACCCTGCCAAGGAACACCTCCTACTCTACCCTTTCGGGGCGCGTCATCATGGCAGCTACTCCGTCATTTTTGGGCCGGTGAGTTGGGGGCAGCCATCAGGGGCAACCCATTACTTTTTCGAGGCACCTTGCCGCAAACAACGCATCCAGCACACGGAAGATGACATCCTGGTTGGCGAAAGACATGGCTATCGTGCTGCGGTGCGCTATGCTGTGCGATGTGGTGCGGTGCTGTCCTGTACCATACCGTGCTGCTCGACGCCTAGGCTGTGGACGATGCAATGCAATGCAACAGTGTTCGAACCGGTGTCAAGGCCTGCGAGCCTTCTGCCCTGCCTGGTCGTCGCTGGCGCCTCTTGGCTTCTCGCTCAATGGTTTCTTTCCCCATAGCAAATTGGCTTTTCCTCCGTGGGTCACGGCCCGTTCCCTCTCGATGCTTGTCCAATTCGGGCATGGTGTGGCATGGCCAACGCCTCCACGTCCCACCCCAAGATGGCCTGGGTCCAAAGCAACCATGGGTTCGCTCTGGCTATCTTTGAACCCTCAACTTGACATGTGTTTGAATGCCCACCAGTTCACTAGCGTGCGTGATCGACCTCATCTGCTTTGCCTCTAGGTCACCAGCCTGCTCTTACAACCGCCTAGGCTTCACATTCCGAGGCTAACTGTTCATTCGTCCTGGTTCCAGAAGCTATAATGGCAGCCAATAATGGCGGGTGCAACCGAGTTGCGGGCAGCTGAATGCCAAGTGTCAGACCATGTGCCAGCGACTAGCAAATTGCGATTGCAGTCTATCTGCACATCGCATATTAAGCGGCCACGACATCTGGAGGGGCCAGCTGACTTATCGGATACGCTCGCCCTGTTCTTTCGCAAAAGAACGCAGTCACACGCCAGCAGTCGTGGGACGGTGAAGCAATGACGATGGCATTACTTTGTATGCTGAGGCTGATGTCGGATCTTGCGGGATCAATGAAAGAACTATGGTCTGACACCCCTGCCTCGTCCCCCCCCGGCTGAACGGAAAGACGGGGAAGACCATGCTCAGATTCAGGCCGTCTGGTAACCAAATGTTGCAGCCACCCACGCCCCCCCCC
>PXOD01000655.1:0-26320 GCA_003012165.1 Paramyrothecium roridum
CCCCCCCCCCCCCTTCCCCCCCATTAAAATTTGGTGACAGCTTGCAGCATTCTCCGAAGTTGTTTCATACAAAGCAATCAATGAGTCGAATTTGATGAAACATGGCTTTGAAGAACACTCCCAATCCTTGCCTCATTCAAATTACAATTTAATCTGGGTTCCATAGTGCTTCGTGCTGCAGTGTCTCCAACGTCCAGACAAAGTCTTTCCCTCAAACCGGATGCTAAGAAATCGCTTGATGTCTTAGAACCTTAACCCAACTCTTCTATTTCAGCCTGGTCCTGCGGCATATCGAGCGAGGTCTTTCCTCCTTCGTAAGTAATTAGACACCATGTTGTTGATAAGGCAAGTCGATTACCTGCTACGTGACCTACGCAGACGCATGAAATATACCAGAGACATTGCAGCCACACCTCCACTTCGATGAGACGGGCAAACATTCCCACACCCCACAGTCCACTGCGCCCTACGCCCTGCGCCCTACGCCCTGCGCCCTACGACGGCCCCGCTGTCCGTGTTGGTAATTGGGGATCCCGGTAGGAAGTGAGTCTTGATGCCATTCACGAGCGACTTAGTGTAGGAAGCTCGGGGTATAGGGTGATTACATGGATACGCAACCTCCCATGGAGCGAGCGGCGGGCTATACAGACTCGTGTACATCAAGGATGGTAGCCCTATACATGCCACCGTACTAGATCTTAACGCCTGCGTACTGAGTTACGTTTAGAATGGCATCATTGTTGATTAAAAGTTTTGTGGGCAACATCCTAGACATGTTCACTTACACTTGAAAGAGACATTCGCATTCTTATCGGGACGAAGACGTGCAACAGATGCTTGCAGAGCATTACGCATAGCAGTATCATGAATTTAAGGATGAAGGTTCTGAGAGAGCCTATACTGTGATAAGGAAGGCTACAAAGTTGTCGGCGTTGTTTATGAGGCTTATGACAAAGGGAGTTCGGAGAAGGAATCGAAGTTGATGGGAAAGCGAAAGATTACCATTTCAACTACTCTGTGATTGATCCTAGTCTTGTGTAGACTGGATTTGACGGTATACCAAACTCGGCATGATAAAGAAGGTAGCCATAGGCAAACAGAATGAGGGGCTGCTGCTGATTTTATTTGGGCTTGGTCTAGCAACGTTGAAATGACATCTTTGGCGCTGATACCTGGCTTCTAGACGGATGGACGGGTGATGAAAGCACTACAATCTGCCAAACCAGCCTTGTCTCCACGCCTTTGGTCTTGCAGAACACGAGGAATTCGCAAGACGACCAAGAAAACGAGCGACCCTCCTGCAAGATTCCCTCCAACTTTAAACACGCAGAGCAGTTGGTTGGCCCTCCTCAGCACAGCCTTAAACCTACCGATGCCTTCTCCAAGAGTGGAAATGTTGAGGATGAGAAGATTATCTTGGCCACTGACGGAGCCAAAGCCCCTCAGTCAATACAATATTGTCTGCCTCCTTAGCATTCAATGGAGTGTCTGATCTGATACCAACAACCGACCCAGGATGCTTTGAACGAGAGTTTGAGCAACTGCTTTGAAGGAAGATTACACGTGTCCATCTACATAAACCCTAGGGCAAATGATGCTTTAAAAGGTAGAAATATGAAAGGCCTGTGTATGAATCTGGTACCAGATGTTCAATGCATTCAATACGGCTGAGCAAGTTGCAAGAGAGCCTCCAAAAGGTGTCTCTTACCAAATGCGCTTCCCGCAATCCTCAATATCGGTAGCACAATCTCCCGTTGCGAGTGCTCATGACATCGCGAACCCTGACATCTTTCACCAAACCACCCATGGGTAGATGATCATCTAGTGAAGCTATGCCTTCCGTCAGGTCCAAGTTTCGTTTAAACCCGGAGTAATCCATCACTCTGTTCAAGAGATCATTTTGCTGCCACAGCCACCATAGACGGTCAATTTGCGCATGGTGGAGAAAAAAGAGAGGCTCTAGGAAAATTGTTAGCTCAATTCCGGAGTTGGCGCAAGATGAACCAACCATTTGGCGAGGTAGTGGGATTCATCTCGCCACCGATCGCGCTGTGGATAATACCATGTGGACTTCCCTCTAGCTCCACGCTGTAATCCGCAAAGGTGCCCACGGCCTGAACAATATTAATGTTTGTAGAATTGTAGATGCTAGCCTGCAGCTCTCCATCATTGAGTCCTCGGAAGAGGCAATGATCTTCTGTGGCCAGGTGGGAGGGAGTGATGGCGCGGTATGCGGGACGAAGGCCGGAGAATGGACCGTCAATGACACATCTGAGCGTGCCGCCGTTTGCCGGGTGCTCTAGTACTTCATCGCTCCCATCACCACCAAAGGCCGTCTCGTAAAAGACAGGAGCTTCGAGAAGCCTGAGCACGTCGCGAGTCCAATCCCAGTAACTATAAGGTCATTAGCTTCGCTCGCTCACAATCCTTCCCGCCTGGGGCTTATAAGGTATACCTACGTTGCAACTCCGGAATACCCGCACTCCTGCAAGGCTTCCTCGTACACGTGTGTAAAGAACCTGTGCCAGGGAAGAAATGCCGCAACGCCATGAACTAAGAGAAATATTAGTGGTGCCACTGGCTCAAGATAACATTCGTTTCTTACTCCAAGAAGCGTATTTGAAATGCACATATGCGAAATCGTCATATAGAGTGGTGTTTAGACCAATCCTTGAGGGCTTGTTTTTTAGGCAAAGAACAGCCTTGATATAGCTTTGTTGGTCTGAGACGCCTAAGTCACGCCACTCGATACGTTGGACAGGATCGGTGCAGTTTCCGCCAACTACATTGTGAGGTAGTGTAGAGTTCGCGACAGCAAAGCCGACAAAACCGATGACGAGGAGCCAATGTTGGAAGTTCATGATGACCGGTAAGATCGAAATATATGAGAAATCGTGTTGCGACAGAAGACAACTGGGAAATGAGAATGCAGAAGATCTGCTTTTATAGATTTTGAAAGGATAAACGTCTTCGCGGAGACATCGAAGTACGGCATGGCCTGCGAGGTTGAAAGGAGCCATCAAAGCGACCCTGTTCAAGCCGCTCCTTCGGCATGACAAGCCCCGCCGACGATCGACACGCGCCTCTTCCATTTAATTTCTTATATCATCTATAGTGGAACCTCGTAACGTGATATCTCGTATTCAGTCTTAACCGAATGTATAGCAACGACTGACGAGGTCCCAGCTTCAATTAAAAAACGAGACTCGACCTGATCCACATCTTTCCCAGCCTCCAAATGTCTACCCAAGTCCCACTTCAAGCAGCCATATGGTTTGGCTAGACTAACGAACTCATTGTGCAGTAGGCTGTAGACTGTAGTAGTACACTCTTTACGTTCTGGAGGCCCTGCTTCTATTCATCAGCAACTGGTATGAAACACCATAGATCTCGCTGTTCGCTCATCAATTCGTGCTAAATCTGTGATATATTTTCATCTTCCGCTTCGCCTCCGGGTGGATTCGTTCATTGACGTCGCCGGGACATTGCGGTCAGCACGTGTGCTTTGCAACTGCTATTGTAGCAGCTGACTCTGTCCAAATGGTGCAATGAAGCATCACCGCGAATGTCGAAAAGGGTTTGCCACCAACGGCGATCCTCGTTATGGAGGAATTTTATGCAAAGCAGAAACAAAGACGAGCTTTGAATCTACTCTTTGCAAACCAAAAATCCGCTTTTCGCGACCAGGAGCGGAACGAGTTGCTGTATAACTTGAATAATCAGTCACGGTGTACTCGAGATGGCATCACCTGAAAACACACCGTCAACGACGCTACTGAACCTTGCAGACCCAACACTTGAATTATTTTATCATAATATAACAGCTGGTTTTATTTCATGCAGGTCCAGCCTTCAAGAAGGAGCTCGTAGTTCTTGCATACCTTTCTCGAGCACACGGATAAGCTGTGAGGCAATCTTTGCTTCTAAGCCACTTCTCCTGGAATCAACGTCCTCCGCAAAGCTGACCCTTCCTCGCCACCATTCCAACCAACTTTCCGCTCTCGCTCCTTCAGGTGCTCTTAGAAGTCCAACGCTGATGTCTATAACATCGTCGGGGACCTTTTGGTGCCAGAAAACGGAAGCACCGCATGTGCCACAAAACTCGCGGCTTACGTTGGACGATGACGTGTAAGTCATCAAAACCCCAGGAGGCAGGCTGTCGAAATCCAACGGAACAACACGCTCTCCATCGTTTGCATCTGAGATGTGAAAAAAGATGTTGGCGCGGGGCACGAATGCCCAGGTTTGGATCTCATACCCAGAGACGAGGCGACAAGAGCGGCAGGCACAAGTCCCGGCGAGATACTTCTGTCCATTGTCTTGGATCCACCACTTCTGGTCCCCGGGATTCTGTTTGAAGTCATCTGGAGTAGTCTTGTCTGCAAACATGAGGTCGGGAAAATTGCGTCTTGGAGTACGGCTGCTATCGTTCGGACGAGTGACGTGAAATCTAACGTTGCCGCAGGCGCAAGATGCTTGGAGCGTTTCCTCCCTGGTGGCTGTGCCTGTTGAGAATTGGCGTTTATCTAAAGGCTTGCCAAAATCTTCCATCCAAACCGAGAGACCACCGTCTTGGGTGTCCACAACATGCTGATGCGAAATGTGGCTCGCCAGAGCTAAATCCCGATCCGATGGGAATGTCACAGTTCCAGTAGCCGCTCCCCACTCCAGTTCATCTCCTCCTGCATGAGTTGATTGGAAGACATGGCATCCGCATGTACCGCAAAAATAGCGAGTGGAGGTACTAGTGGAATGGTATGCCTTGAGGGCGCTGGAAGTGTCGGGCTTGGTTATGGGATAATATGAGGTGCACAAAAGTCCTGAGGTTTGCCGGCATGTATTGCAATGGCAGAGAGACAGAGGCACCGTTTCCGAACCCGGCTCGATTCTTAGCTGAACCGCTTGTGACACAGCAGCACACAGGCAGGCTACTTGTAAATGAATAAATGGCATCGACATGATTGGATAGGAAAGAATTGTGTGGATAGTTAGAACAGTAGCAGAAATGTCCCCAATGAATGACAATATAAAATCGTGATCGCTGGTTCTTTATGTTCCCTCTTTAAGCCATCGTTCTGTTTCTGGAATGACCTCTCTCTCCACAATTACCGAGCACACTTCGGGGAGTCTCGCTTTTACATTTGCCCGATCGGACTTCGAGAACCGACAAAAACTGCGCCCTAGGGCGCATCATTGATTCGTACCCTCCATCGGCTTTGATTGGTCTAACAGCGCCTGGAGCCCTCGCGGAGTGTCGCTTCAATTCGTTCTAAGTAACGAGCAGATCCAAATACAATTTATTCCGGTGCCGTCGTTAATCCCGGGACGATACGAAGCTTGCATGGAAGCAGCAGCTGAAACACCAGCCTACATGAGAATTTATAGTCATCACGCTGCAGTCGTCCACAATTGCGATCACTACACAAATACTAGTTGCATTCTTTCGACGTGTCATCCGCATCGAGGTGTTTCCAGTGCTCCCTTGCATCTTTCGCTCACGGCCATGTAATGACCTGGAAGTAAGATATGCCAGCGCACATATCAACATTTGAGGGCTCGGTCTCCTGTTTATATGGTTTGTATCTGCACCCCTGGCGACACTACGGAGAATCTCAGGCCTTTTCAAAACAGGAAAAGGGGGACGCAAATGCAGTTTCCTCATAAATTTGTGGAGAAATGGAAAGAGCTTCTTCACTTTCTCTTCGCCTAAAAGCTCACAATAAACGGTCTGCGTTAAGCCCCAATAAAGGATGGTCTGTCGTTTCCACGACCTAATTTGTTATCTTGCGTTGTGATAAGGAACGCTTCGCGGAAGCGTTCTACTTGGTAATCTCCACTGCCGCCGGATTCCTTGGGAATCCGGGAATACGCCCGCTATTGGATCCGACCAAGCAACTAGGCGTTACTTTTGTGGTTAGAGGACAACTTCTCCGTATAAAGTGAATCGGTGAACAACAAAGCCACATTGATCTCATTGACCGGAACATTATAGCAATTCAAATTTAACAAAAAGATGTCTGTGATAGCTTTAGCGGGCGGAACGGGGGGATTCGGCAGGACTTTGCTGAAGGAACTAGAACTGGTGGGGGAACACAAGATCTTTGTGCTCTCACGAAGTGTAAGTCGCAATAGCCAGACCCGATTGTTGTTCGTACAGTCTTGGATTAACCATCAACGGTAAGCAGGCGATAAATAAGACGAAGTCGTTGACCACCTTTGTCCAGGTCGACTACAACGATGTTGATGGTCTCGTGAAATTTCTGGTAGATAATTCTGTGGATACCGTGGTATCCTCCATCTACATCATGGACTATACCTCGAGCCAAGCTCAGCTCAACTTGATCCGGGCTGCAGCCATGACGAAAGGCACCACACGGCGGTTCATTGCCAGCGAGTACAACATGATCATAGACGAGACGTACTGAAACCTACCCATCGACCCATAAGGCCCTTTACCGAACAGTTTGTTAATGATATCCGTGCCTGTGTAGGACCGCGGCGTTAAACCCGTCTTTTCAACTATTGGTCGACAACGCCGATGCTCTGAGGAAAACTCAGCTGCAGTGGACGCGTGTTGCGAATGGGTACTTTATGGACTACTGGGGAATGCCACACATTCCGACCACACTGCAACCAGGCATTTGGGCAATCGATGTTGAGAAAGGGGTTGCTGCGATACCCGGCAACGGCGACGACTTGTTGACGCTGACTTATAGTGTTGATGTGGCTAAAGCTGTTGTGAGGATCCTCGGTCTCGCCGAATGGCCAGAGTATTGCATTGTGTCTGGAGATGATGTCAGCTTCAATCAGTTGCTCGGCGTGGCTGAGAAATACCGTGGTATGTTTGAGCCAATGTCGCTAGTTTCATGTCTGGGCCAAGAACTGGTTTTGGCTGGCTATCGGCTCATTCTAACAAAGTGTTCATAGGCAAAAAGTTCCAAGTGTCGTATGATGCACCCGAAGAACTCAGAAAGGGCGAGTGCACCATGCTGACGAATGACCATGCTGGGTCCGGATGGTCTGATGAGGAGATGAAGGCAGGGACGGCATGGTTCGGCACCATTCTTATGGACGGCCACTTATTGATGCCGAAGGAGCCCCGTCTCAACGACTTGGTGCCCGGCCTCCAAATGACGTCGCTGGACAAGCTGATGGATAAGGCATGGTCGGGTAAACATTGATCGATACTTATTGGGGAATGAATGGATTGGCTGTATCGAAGATACTGTCGCCAATTACGTGACAGTAGCTGTGGCAATAGGCAAAGCTTTCGCTTCACTTGTTCATTTGTTTGAGCAACTAGTCTTGCAAGTCCTGCATCTTGATACTTCTTGAGCATTACCGAACCAGTTGCGCACTAGTTACAAACCACTCTACAAAGTGCTTGGATGAATATGAATACTTTGCGTTGAATTATGCCAAAATCTCATCCTACCTAAGCCACGGCTGGTGGGGACACGACCTCAAAATCTACTGCAACCTTGTGATCCTCATTGACGGCCGTCATAGCATTCTCCTTAGAAAGCATGGAAAAGTCATGGCACTCAATGCATGCTTGACGGCTCATCCGCACCGACCATGATGTGCGGGCTCTCATCTCCCTCTCGAAATCATCAATCATTTTCTGTTGGGTATAGGACGGGTCTCCCCCAAAGCTTCTAAAGACCTTGACCAGGCCAATTTGAAGGTTTTGTACGTCGGTTATCGCGTGGTTGGCTGCTTCCCCTCGGTCTAATACATTCGAATTGAGTCAGTAACAAACATAGTGGCCAAGGGAATATTGGATATTTTGAGAAAGAGCCCTGGGACAGAGGAAGGCTTGACACTTACACATAGTCATAGGGTGGCAGGCATCTCCAACCATGGTGACCATGCCACCGTGGTTGGGCCACATCTCGCAAGGCCAGTCCCGTAGCTTTACCTCAACCACTTCGGTGTCATCGCTCATCTCGGTCAGAGGTTTTCTGAGCCCTTCCCAAAAATGGCTAGCTCGCTCTCTGAGCATAGCAAGCTGGGCAGGCTTGGAGGAAGGCACCTCGTCCGCCGGACTACGGTAGAGCCAAGACATGTTGAACTGCACTCGATAGATAGGATGCCCTGTCTCCTGGGACTTGTTAACGAGGGGTGTGTCGAGCAAGGAGTACCAAATGAAGCTGCCATTGTCCGGATGCGTCCCCTGAAACAAGACCGGGTCAATGGCACGAATCGGAGCGACCTCTTCGGCCGTCATGCTGAGAGTGACACCGAGAAAGCGAGCAGGGATATCTCGTAGCTGCCAATTATCAGGCACTAAGGCTTTGCGGATCCGAGAGCTGGCGCCATCGGCACCAACAAGCAGTCGACCCGATGCTGAAGAGCCGTCTGTGAAGCACACTTCGACGCCTCCATCAACAACTGCGAAGCCAGAAGCTGCCTTGCCCCACTCAACATTGACGCCGTCCAGGAGCAGCTTGCGTAGCTTCTCCCGATTGACCCGACGCGTGTTGCGGATTAGAGCGCCGCCTAGAGATTGGCCAGTCTCGAGGTTGACGTGGGAGTACATGGCAGCATTCTTCCGCGCCTCTTCGGGATCCACTTCTACCTCTGGCAGACGAGCAAGCAGGCTCGCAGGCAGACATGCGGCAAATGCGTCCATGACGAATATTGTGATGCCCCAGCCATGGCCACGGGAGTCGACGTTCTCATCGCGTTCGAAGATGCGGAACGGGATTTGTTCCTTAGGCATCGATTGTCAGGGCACGGCATATTTAAGATGAGAAGGGGAAGGCATAGTTTCAGGGGAGTCCGAACCTTTTTGAGCGCCTGAGCAAGTGTCAGGCCCGCAATTCCAGCCCCTGCAATGAGGACTGGAAGTTGTTGGGTGTTCATGGTAGCGATTTTGGGCGCAGATGCTTTTGTCAATATGCCAAGTATGATGACAGAGATTGAGGAACTCTTGCGGAGACTGTAGACGAATCCGTTTTTTCTAATGCAGGCAGGGCAGACTTATTCGACGCGAGTTTGCCCAAAGCAGAAAAAGCAGGCCGCGATACGATCAAATGCCGAATGGGTATTGAGGAATGCTCAAGCGTCCTCGGGATCCGAACCGCTCCGGAATAAGGAACCCGGTATGGCAACCAATGAGTTACTCACAGTCCGCACATTGATTCTTCCGTGCTTATCGGAATGTGGAAATTTGTCATCTCAAACAGCACACTATCCACTATACTCCCCGAGCCGGTGCCGACTGGATCCGCTTCTGTTATCCATCTGACGAAACCGCGTCTCGTTGTCGGCCACTTCTGTTCTTGGCTGTTCTTGTGTTTTCATCAAATCAGCCTCTGTTAAGGAAACTAAATTGACGTGGCTTCGGCCATGTTGAAGATTAAAACAAAATATTAAAAGATCGAATTTTGGAGGAAAGGAGAGGGGAGGCCTTACTACACTTCCGCCCGCAATACTACCATAGCCATTTGGCGGTCTCAAAGAAACCTCGCCAACTGAAGTGTGCGTATGGTTTGACTTTCAATCTATATAATACTCATTTGAGAGGGATACTACAATGACGCCGCACTTCAGACTTCTGTATCTTAATCAAGCAACACATGACATGCCTGGGCATGTATCTCAAGCAATTCGTTGCATTACGTCAATACAAAGTTTCCTACGGCCAGGGGGAGATCTTGAACAACACCAACGTTATGTAGCCAGTGCAAATTTGATCTGTATCGACCTCAAACAGGGCCCATACTGAGTACTTCCCTTACTCGTTACTGGAAAAGCCATGTAATCCCCTTCATACCATGGTAAGGCCGCCATTCACCATGATTATCTCTCCGTTGATCCATTTCGTGGTCGGATCAGCCAAAAATGCCACCGTTAAGGCAATGTCTCTCGGGTCGCCCAGACTGCCCTGCGCTGGCGTGCGCTTTCCATAGTACTCATGGGCCATCAGGGCGTCGAACCCCGGTGTATTCCGGAAAGCCTCGGTGAAGATGGGCCCAGGCGACACGCCATTGACTGTGCAGCCGTACTGCGGCGAGAGCTCCCTGGCCCAGATCTTGATCATTGTCTCGAGCGCGCCTTTAGTGGACGAGTAGAGGAGTGTTTCTTCTTCCGCCATGCGACATGTGCCAGATGACATGCAGATGACCCTAGCGCCACCTTCGGTTCCAATCATAGGCGGTGCGGAGGCTGCTGCCGGCGTGAAAGGGGTGAGGTGCGGCAGCGCTGCCTTCATCATCAAGAAAGACCCTCGGACATTCAAGGCGTAACAAGCGTCCCACTGCTCGGTCGTAATGGTTTGAGTCGTCCCATGAGTGATGATAGCGGCGTTCAACACGAGGATGTCAATCCGGGAGAAGCGTTCCACGGCTGCCGACACCAGCTTCTCGGGGCCATCTAGGGTTGAGAGATCCGCGCAAACGCTGATCCAGGGTCTAGCGAGTGAATTGCCCACCTTGTTGCAGTCGGCCTCGAGCTTGTGGAAGGGATAGTTGAGCACTATGCTAGCACCACGCTGGGAGAGCTCCTGTGCAATGGCAGCCCCAAGACCCTGGGAAGACCCTGTGATCAGGGCCACCTTGCCTTCCAAGGCACCAGTAGTGAGGTTGACGGTCGTCATGTTGATTATCACGGTGTAGTGATAAGATTTGAAAACCAGAGTTGGAAAAGGTAACTCCGACTTAATTCCTAGACATATTAGTGATATGGCTGATCGGTGTTCGAAGGCCGTACGGCGTCTCCATGAACTCCATGTCTGTCTGGGGCCTGCTCCATTTTAGCTCAACCCAGCTTTGTGGCCGCCGATGCCCCCCATCTCAGGGCCATCCGCCCGGGCAGCCCGGGATCCGAGGGGCTCCGACGGGTATGATGCAAGGTGCAGGTGGAGCCAAACAACACAACGGGCTGAGTCGAACTTCGAATAATAATCCTTCAATTACCGCTTATACTTATGGGACTAATTTTGGTGCTGGATTCCCTTGACAGTCATTCTTCAAAAGGGCTGTTGGATGGCTCGAACTCTTCTACGGTCAGCCAGCCATGTCCAAGCTTCTAATTTATGCGTGCGGTGCAACATGCATCGCTGCGCTCCTGTTGTACCAGTTGACCCGCCCCAAGGTCAATGTTCCGATTCTGCTTTCAGACGAGATCAAGTCGAGAAGCAAACGCGTAGAACAGTTCTTCCTCAGCTCGCGATCATTCTTGGAAAAAGGGTATGCCATGGTGAGTGTCCTCTCAGCAGTCACATTTCTTTCTTTGCGTGTGCCGCATGGCAATCGTGATACCCACGACCACATACAAGCCAGGCAACTCTGCTGAACATTTATGAAAGCACAAAGATAAGCCCTGGGGCTATGACACAGCCGACGGTATGATCAAATTGGTATCTTCGAGTGGGATTGAGCATGCTAACACGCGATGCAGGTGTCAAGGTGGTGATTCCTCACTCATACCTCGACGAGCTGAAAAACAATCCTGCCTTTACGTTTGAAGCCTCAATCAACAATGTGAGTGTGTCCTCTCTTATTATTGCAACCAAATCTGTGATGTAATGGAAATTGAAAAGTTTTCAGGACATGATGTCGCAACAGACCAAGATTGGAATGCCTGGCGACTACTTTCTTCGAGCCATCACCGGCGGCCTGAATACTTCTTTGAGTGAGTGTGTATACTTTTAGTTAAAGACGAGTACCACAGCGAAATTAACACTTCCATTTCACGACAGATATCTACGCACCTATATTGAATCGGTCTATAAGGGAGCGGGTGCCTGAGCAGCTGGGAGTTCACGAAGGTACGCCCCATGAATGAAGCTGCGAAACTGGAGACCCGTGAGACGTGACACAAATACATAGGAGCGATTTCCAACTGATGCGTGGAATTTTCAATAGAATGGAACCGTGTCAAGATTTACGAGCCACTATTTTCAGTGGTCGCTAACACAACGGCAAGGGTATTTTACGGCTCGGGGGTGGTTGGTAATGACAGATGGACGGAGTTGGCCAACAAGTATCTGAACGTGGTCGGAGAGACAATCATGTCTCTCAAGCTTTGGCATCCCTGGCTCAGACCTCTTGTGTTCGCCATGAGCGCTCAAAAGCGCATTGTCGACAAGTCTTTCGTCGAGGTGCGTGAGTTTGTCCGGCTGTCCATGGCCGAGCGCGAGGCACACGGCGGTGCTGCCATCGATTCGCCGCCCTCCATGTTCGACCTTCTTACCACGGGCAAGAACGCCATGTATGCCAACGACGTTGACGGGCAAACGATCAACCAGCTGCTCCTCATCACCGTAGGCAACTCCACAGTGCTCTCGACATTAGTGCAGGCGGTGTGGGACCTGGCAGCGCACCCCGAGTACTTGCCTATGCTGCGTAAGGAAATCGAAGAGGCGTCCACGGATGGCGAGGGGTTCTTCACTCGACCGAGCTTGGCAGCGATGCAAAAGCTTGACAGCTTCATCAAAGAGAGTCAGAGGTTGACTGCTACCACATTGAGTCTGTCCTTATCCCTTGCACGTTTCGCTAGCGACCTTGACGAAACCAAACATGACTCCGCTTGCGAGTCAGAGCATTGTGGCAGGAATCAAACGAGGCTGACAAGTTTCTAGCTACCTTTCAGCGCGGCTCAAGTGCTGACGTCACATTGAAGAACGGCTTCCATATTCCCAAAGGTGTCAAGATCGAGGTGGCGACCTGCGCACTGGATCGCGATCCACTGATCTACGAAGACCCAGATGTATTCGACGGCCTGCGTTTTTATAAGGCTCGCCAGCAGCATGGCCATGAGTTCAAGCATCTGTTCGTCAGTGTCGCGCCTACGGAGGTGGCGTTCGGGTACGGCAGGGACGCATGCCCGGGTCGCTTCCTAGGAGACATGATCATTAAGATGGCCATTGCTGAGATCATCACCCAGTATGATTTGAAACTTGTGCCGGGGCAAGCAAGACCACCTTCAATGGAGTTTGAGACATCGGTGAGTAATCCCGTCGTAGGAATTGTCCTGTGGTGTAGAGAGGAGCCGAGAGATTTTAGAAAGACAACACTAACCTATTAACCACCTCTGTAGGTCGAACCTAGCCCCGACGGAGAGATTATGATGAAGACCCGGCTGAACGAGGCGCTGAGCTAGGGTCCCTATTTACAGCTTCGCCTAGCGAGTGTTTTCCAAGCACATCCTTGTTCATGATAAGGGGGGTGCGTTTGTCGGAGGCGGTGACGTAAAGGCCGTCTTCACGGAACCGGGGCAAGGTCTCATAACAAGCTGATAGATAGGTGACGCGGTAAGGAGAGAAACAAATAATAGAGTACGAAGCAAGAGTAACTTGCTATCCAAAAGTTGTGAATTTGAGTGAATCACCCATATCCACACGGCTGCTTCGACCCTACTCCTGTAACGAGGAGCTCATGGCGTGAATGTTATGTGGGGATTTCCATCCATTTACCCGCTAACCCGACACAGCGAAGACAGCCCTCCACCCGGTAAGTCCTTGCCGAGACCCTTATCATAGAAGGGGGGTGTCTATAAACCGCACCAACGCTAATGCTTCATTGGCCCCGGTAGTGGTGTTGGTCACCTTAGTTGGGTGGGATCAATACGTTAGTCGCTGTCCCGCCTCGAATCCCGGGACCCGAGGACCCCCGGAGGCGAGCTCCTTGCCCAGACCAGTTCCAGGCCTTCTTTCGAAATCGCTCTTCCTTTTCGCGCTCCTCTGCCGCTTTGTGCTGCCAAAGTAGCTTCAGGCTTAAAGGAAGGCAGAACCGTAAAAAGTCCCGTAAAAATGGTCGAATTGCATCCCATCAGATTGCGTTCAGCGGTAGGTGTTGCATGCACTTTTCTCTCCCTTTCTCTCATGTCTTACATTCAAAAAATACGTCAAACTAAATGCCTTTAACTCCTCCAGTGCGACAACTGCTATGCCAAAAAGGTTGCGTCCCAAGCTGCCCCTCGTCGTGCGTCTAGGGGGCCACAGACTGACTCTTGACGGCACCAAAGACCAGGTGCAATCGAGAGGATCCGTGTAGCTACTGCGTAGCCAACGACCTGCGATGTATCCGGGGCCGCAAAAGGCAGAAGACATCAAGAAAACCGCTCGAGTTAGTCACACACCTCCCCCCTCCCCCCATTCCAAGGGAGCAGAAAGCGCCGCTAAAACGATTACTCTCGCCAAGGGAGCGAATGGGCCTGATGCTGCAGAGGCTCTCGCGCATGGAGGAGTCCCTCAAGCTTGGTGAGCAACAAACAGGTTCGGATCCTGTGCAGGCCGGGCTGGAAGACGTCGCTGTCCCGCCGAGCAATCCGTCCTCGACCCGGGCCGACCTACGAGACTCGAACCACCACACGGATACCGAATCCGGAAGCCGGTCCACATCGAGGCCTTCATCAAGCAGCCTGCCCTGTGCCTCCGGGCTCGACGACAGCTTGGGCGTGGGCTTCCAGCAAGACGCAGACCAGGTGCAACGGCAGTCGCGCAGAACTTTCGACGATGATTCTTGGTCAACGCTCTCCTCCCAGAGCGCCGCCGACTTGGACAAATATCTAGGCCCTGTACTCTTTAAGCACCACCGTGTCGAAGATGACTCTTATGAGCTCCTCAAGGCCGCCGCCTCGCTGGCGAGTAGCGTGAAGCCACCGGGGAGGCTCACAGACGACATTCCAAAATCAACCGCCAGGCCGAATCTGTACCTGCCCTCGTTCTACCCCACCATCGATCTTTTCTACATCATGTTCAGCAGTATGTGAAATTCGTACACGGCTCCTTCTCACGGTATCTTGCAGGAAACAACCCAAGTTGCGTGGCTCGCGATGGTTGCACCAGACCCCTATTTCTTCCCAATTCGAGCAGAGGAGTCATCGATTGGCCTTGCGCTAACGTTGGGCCTTACCAGATTGCGTGTCTCCATCCGCAGAGCAGTTCCTGGCCGGCTACATGATCTTTGATTCCGATCAGCTGTCAAATATGCTTTCTGCGTTGATTGATTGTACCGTACATGACCAGTTACGCCTCCAATACATCATCTGCGTCAACTACAGTGCCTGTGTTCTCCTCACTCTTCTGAATGACGGCAACCAGAACCGGACTGTGTTGGAAAGCCAAGAGGCGCAAAGGCAGCAATTTCAGAACAACATCTTGGCCGCTTTAGACCACTTAGATACCAGAGCCCGACCGGATGTCTATCTCTTGTTTTCCTTAAGTTGTGCTGTGAGTCCCCTTGGTTTCTCAGTCCTGTTCCTAGGTGCCACCACTCCCACCGCATTGTCCTTTGTCGGAAGTCCGCCACGGCCTGACGCGAAAATAGAAACACATGCTGCAAGAGTTGGGCTACATGCGAAGCGCATGGAAACTCAACGTAATTGCCTGCCATGTCTGTAATGCCCTCGGTAAATCGAAGATGCTCACCAGGTCCCTGTCCGCGGGCGAGATCAAGACGATGGAGGCCATCTTCATCCGATGTTATGTCTACGACCGTGCCTTTGCGCTGGATTTAAAGCAGCCACCCTCTTCTGTGCAGATCGACTTGAACTTGAGCATCTTGGATGTCTCGTCCCAGGCTCATCAGCAAGCTATGCTAATGGTTGAGCTTGCTCAAGTCCAGGAAGCCATGATGCGAGACTTGTGGAATGGCGACAAAATATCGGCCCCAGCAGCCGGCGAGTCGCGGCCGTCGTTTGGCCTTATGGAGCAACGCATGCTAGATATCGGTGCGAGGCTTGACAAGGTACTCTCCTCAAGCTCCTATTCATTTCTTGATCAGTGAGGCTACAATTCTTTTAGAAGCTGACTCAAAAATCAGTACCAGTCGCAGCACTCAACGGCGGACGACGGATGGCTGTCTTGGGAATGGCTTGGCCTTGATTTCGCGTATTCGTCCCTCATGGCATGTATTATACGCTGCAAAAGTCCTGGCGATGACAAGGTTGCATATCAACAATGCCTTGAAAAGGTTAGGGACTCCCTAGATGCCCTGAGAACAATGCTCGAGCATACAATTGAGCCTCGGACCGCAAGCAAAAGATGCCTCCCTACGTTGGCATGGTACGTCCCACATCACCAGACTAGTCTTCAAATACCTGCCTACATTCAGGTGGATACCTACCTCGTTAGCTGACAAGCGAATGCGTCAAGGGCGGTACCTATCTACCTACCGAGGCCATTGTACTTCTTGTACAGACATGTGGTGGTGACTTCGGAAAGGCTCGACTACAAGCGCCTCAAGGACATTGTGCGACTGCTGGACGAAAATTTCAGACTTCACCAACTTAACTCCAGCATGGCGTCGCTGGGTCATACGCTTCTAAACTTATACAACGAGTACCTGGACAAATCCAAGCAGACGTCGAACAGAGATTGTGAAGCAGAGGGGGCTTTCTTGAACCGGGAGGACTTTCCCGCCGTGTCGTCACTCATGGGGTTCCAGCCTTACGAGTCTTTCGATTTGAATGTAGACTCAACGCTTGATTACTCGCAAGTGAATACGTTTGATCTGTTTGCTCTGTAACGAGTCAGCTGTTTCCTCCTTTTCTTTTGAGCTTACCTGTTTGAAGGGGTATTCGTTTACCGGTCTTGTGCGTAGACAAGTTTTTTCTGACATGAAAGACTGAGTTGACGCATGGTGGACAATCCATGACAAGGAGGGAGAGGTAGATGACCTCACCAGGGAAAGCCTGGGTAGGAATTATCCAACGTTAGGAGGCGTTGGTATCCTTATAGTGCCCGGCTTTGATAGAGAGTATGTATACGGGTGGTCGTCAGCGACAACGGCCTATCAAATCGCGTCATTAGGATTAGCATCGCAAAATGGCTCTAGTGGCCGCGTTCGTGTTTTGTTCTTCTTCCCTCTGGCCACGGCAGTTGTCGGAACTACTCGAATTTATCCTGCTGGAGTCCCACCGAGAGAAGAACGCTCGGGCCGGAAAATGCAAAAGAGCTCCTATCAAAGATGCCCGTCCTCCCGGATTCTCTCGGACCCGGACGCAACCTCCAGGGTAGCCGGCACCCACCTGGGGCACACGCACGGCCGCCTTTAAGATCACCGAATGGCTTCTGATCGAGTTTGCCGTGAAATCGTCTTACTCTTCAAGTGCAGCAAAGATTCTGGCTTTCCTCAATGTTTTCTATCGACGACCCCGAAACATGGTGCGATGCCGCACAGCTCGACTACGAGCTGCAGGAGGTGAGAGCATCTGGATCGCACAGCTAGCCGTGGCACAATACATACCACCTGACACCCATTGGCCAATCTTCTAGATCCTCCGCAAAGATTCGAAGCCCAGGTTCTTCCGCGACGGCCAGGACTATGTCCGAATTCGGCAAGAGTGGGAGTCCATCGCCCGGGCGGATGCGGACGCCGCATTAGAAGCTGCTCGAGATCAGGTCGAGGAGACGACCATCTTGATTCCACGAAGTAGCCAGCCAGACGCGAAGCATATCCGAGCTTTGCTTTATACTCCCAAGACACAACCGGTTGATGGTAGTCCACTACTTGTCTTGTTTCATGGGGGGGCGTTCTGCTTTGGCTGTCCCGAGTTCGAGAGTATATACTGTATCGAAGCGGTCAAGAACTTTGGTTGCGTGGCGATCAGTGTCGATTACACCCTCTCACCGGATGAGAAGTCTCCATACGTCTTTCACGAGTCCTGGGATGTTTTGAAATGGGTGCGTGCTATGGCTCACAGAGACCCCTTTCTACAGCATCAGGGACTTTACGAAAAAGAAAAAAAAATAAAGATATTAACCGTTTGCAGACTGCTAGTCACGCGGAATTCTTGAACGCTACACCATCCAAAGGTTTCATTGTGGGCGGCACCTCTGCTGGAGCGCTGATCGCCTGCAACCTGGTGCACTTTGCGCAAGATCAGGGCCTCAAACATCCAATTACAGGCGTCCTGTACTCAGCGGGTGGATTCATCGATCCAGCATTTACAGCTCCAAAGTACAAAGCGTGGAACAGGACCAGAGAAGAACTGTGGAGCGTGAGCTTCCATCCAGTCACAGACCCCTTTGACGTTGTAGGGGCTATCGGGGGTGAAGACTCTTCCGTGTTAAACAACCCGCTCAACTGGCCTAGCGGCCATGCAGGCCACCCACCGGCTGTCTTTCTTGTATGTGGGCTAGATATGCTGCGGGATGAGTCGCTCCTCATGGATCGGGAGCTGAGGCTGGAATGGGGAGTCAAAACCAAGGTGTACGTTTACGCGGGGCTGCCACACATCTTTTGGATGAACTATCCGACTCATTCAAGGGCTGCACAGTACAAAGTTGACGTCGTCGAGGGCCTCGACTGGTTGCTTCACGGGCAGAATAGAGTGCAATAAGTGCCTGCAGCGCAAACGGGGCTCTTGATTACAAAACAGCATTCCAACGTGGAAGTACAAAGTGTAAGTACGAGAGGTGAGGTGGAAAGGAAGATGCATAGAAGAAATTATACAAGAAAATCTGTGGAGTACAACGTAAAGGTATTATAGAATATTTCTTGATTTGTACATAAGGAAGTGCATGGTGTTGAGCAAAGCCGCGGTCAAGCTTAGGGTAGTGCATCGATTCATTAGCTTGGTTGACTTACATTATCGCACATCCAGTATATGCTTTCGTGATGAACCATTCATGCCAATGATCATCGGAGAGGAGTAGTGCCTAGATTTGAGTCCAATACATACCGAAAACTTGTCAAATGGCCCCTGCGATAGAGGGTCACAAGTCTGCAGGGAAGATCCGACCACGAATCGACCGGGATCCGGCGGCATCCTCGGAACTGATAGACATTTTTCTTACTCCCCTTGCCCCTGTGAAGAGCTTTGAAGAGGATATTTAGAAACGGGAAAGAAGTAAGGAAGACAACGAAGTGAGGGGAACAAGTGAGGCATAGGGTCAATCACTACATTTAGCATTACCACCCGTGGCGATCGTGTCCTCGAAGCTTCCCCCTTGCTCAGACAGACTATTAGAATCCTCCAGGTGGAAAAACACAACCAACAACGGCAACGATGGTTGTCAACAGAAGTCTCGTGTTTGCAATCTACGCGGATGGAATTCCGGTTCCTGGAGAGAATCTGTATGTCAAAGAAGGCAGCTTTGATTTGGAGCAAGCACTGCCGCCCATAAGCTTCTTATTTCAAGGGCTTTATGCCTCCCTTGACCCATACATGAGACAAATCATGGATCCTCCCGCAGAGGGCGAGGAAGCCTACCTAGTGCCCGGCATGACGTTCGAGGGACCCGTTATTGGTAAAGTACTGAGCGCGGACTCAGAGGCGAGGTTCAAAGCAGGGGATTTGATTTTTGGCTGGACAAAAATTCAGGAATTTTCCATCATAGCAGATGACGACGACAGCGGCAAGACCTTTCGTTTGTTGAACAACCCTTCCGGAATCGACCCCATGTCCTTCTTGGGACCTTTGGGCAGCCCCGGCCTGACTGGATACTCGGCGTTCTACGAGCTTGGGCAGCCCAGGCCGGGTGAGACGATACTGATCTCGGCTGCGTGCGGCTCGGTTGGTCAAATGGTGGGCCAGCTTGCGAAAAGGGAAGGTTTGCGGGTGCTTGGCACAGTTGGGAGTGACGACAAGGTAAATGTCATCACTAATCGGCTAGGCTTTGATGGCGGCATCAACTACAGATCTGCCGACCTGGCTAAAGAACTGGCTCGGTTAGCCCCGAAGGGGGTCGACAGTGAGTGTGTTGTCAAAGCTTTGTTCTCATGCTTCTGCATTTTTATCGCTTCTTTTTCTAGGCCCGGAACTTATTTCTAATTTCATTATCAGTCTATTTTGATAATGTCGGTGGTGTTGTTTTGGAAGCCGCAATTGATGCCATGAACACCGACGGTCGAATAGGTCAGTTCACCCAAGGCCAAGCTTACTTGCAGGATTTTGGGCATTCCTGGTTAACTTTAGATTGCCGCTTATATGCAGTCGCCTGTGGATTTGCATCAGAGTACAACTTGCCGGCCGCTGAACGACACGGGATTCGAAACACTGGGCTGGTAGTGACGAAGCGTTTGTCGTGGCGAGGCTTTAGTATGGATCTACCGGGAGGATTTTTGGACAAGTATCGCAAAGACCATCAGGCCAACATTCAAGATTGGATTGCCGACGGCTCCTTCAAGTATATCACGTCTGTCACTGATGGAATCGAGAACGCTGCTCACGGAATGGTCAATTTGTTTCGGGGACAAAACATTGGAAAGGCCGTCCTAGATATTTGTGGCAGTCAAAGCAAGCAGACTGGGAATTACAATGGCAAGGACGCCACGGAGCGGGCGTCTATCTTTGAGCTTCAAAGGGGTAAGGCATGAGAAGGGGACAGACAAGTAGTAACAAGAAGAGGACGGGAATGGAAAACCATTGAGGCTCCATCATCCAATTTTAGATGGTTTCTATTCAGTCATTTCACGCAGCCTTTGGAGCTGGCGCAGGTCGCAAGCAGGAGTCAATGAACCACCAGATGAGGCAGACTAAGAGTAGCTGAACGGTAGGGGGGTTGGTAGGGTGGATGAAGACATGGAATCCGCCGGAGCCCGGGCCCCGCGGACAGGCCCGGGTTTAGGAGCGGCCCTCCACTTGGCAACGCCGGCGTACTGAGTCATGAATGAGTTGACCCCGCCGCATCTGGACGCATTGTCAGTAAATTTTAACTTCGCCGTTGCCTTACGTGAGGATTCTTGCCTTCAAAAGCCACGCGGCCCGCACGTTTAAAATAATAAGGTCAAGTCCGAGAACAGAGCTGTGTTCTCACAACATACGCCCCGTGTGACAGCTGCTGCAACCACCTCCTGCGACTTTAGGACTCACATTGAGAGATCGCCGCCATGAGTGCCGTGCCCCTGGGAAGAATTCCTGTGACGAAAGAGGGGTTCAAATGGACCCCAGATGCCGGCTTCACCCAAGGTCCGTACCCTTGTCTTTGACACCGGCGACGAACGAGAATGTCAGGCTGACACAGTTGCTATTCGATGTTAGGTCTGCCAACGCCCGCTGTAGTCCCATCTACCCCAACAGCCGACCTCTCCAGCAATTACGATGTGATTGTGATCGGGGCGGGCTTTGCTGGGCTTACCTCTGCCCGGGACCTCGCCCTCCGGGGACACAAGGTACTGCTAATCGAGGCGAGAGACCGCATTGGCGGTCGCACCTGGACTGCGCACACCGACATGGGAATGCTCGAGATCGGCGGCACATGGGTGCACTGGGCCCAACCCCATGTGTACTCGGAGTTACGAAAATACAACCTCGACAAGTTCCTCGTTACCGACCCGCACCCTGCAGGATGTGAGGTTGTCTCGAAGCCGAAGCGGTCTGAACCAGCCTGCGTTGCCCTAGCGGAGCAAGCCGAGCAAGAGTCGGCGCAGATGCAGGGCCTCTTGGAAAAGTTCATGGACATAGACCAACAGTCCGGGCGATCCGTGATACCCTATCCTTTCGACATCGATGCCAGTATTGCCGCAAATCCCGACTACCCTGTCATCGATCGGCTAAGTATCGCCGACCGAGTGGATCAGTTGCAAGATGTCCCCGACGAGGAGCGAGCAGCACTCAAAGAATATGCGGCATCTTTCTTCGGCACTCCCCCGGAGGTGGGATCATTCACCGAAGTGCTGCATACCTTTGCATTGTCGTATTTCAACCCCCAAATGATTGAGGAGACAACAATGAAGTTCAAGATTGCCAGCGGGACTTCCGCCCTGGCCCTCGCCATCTTAGACGACTACACTGGTGACCGGCTCCTATCTTCTCCAGTGGCCCAGATCGCACAGGGAGAAGGCGTCTATCCGGTGATGATAACTGTCAAGGCCGGCTCTAGCTTCGGGGCAAAGAAGGTCATTTCAACGATCCCTGCTAATGTGCTATCCTCCATCGAATTCCAACCACCCCTCAGCGATTTGCAAAAAGAAGCTTTCACTACGGGCATCACATCGGCCAGAACTGACAAGCTGCTATGTAAAACCTTGGTAGACCTCTCAAAAGGGTTCAATTTTTCATGCGAGGGTGGAGACATGCCTTTCTCAAGCGGTTTTGCCGATGGTAGAGAGCAAGACCAAACTCTTGTACTACTCACGCACCCCGACGTCGGCCTGAACACAATGCCCGATACCATTAAAATGGTAGAGGCCCTCAGGCCTGACGGTCTTCCGGTCACAGCGGCATATGCCAGTCTGTGGTCTGATGATCCCTTTGCAGGTGGCGTTATGCCAGTGCGAGCCCCTGGGTATATCGAGAAATACCACAAGGAGTTGCAGAAGGGCTACGGCGATTTGTACTTTTGTGGCTCGGACTTTGCGGATGGTTGGCGAGGCTTCATGGACGGAGCATTTGAAAGTGCTTACACCGTGACGAGGAAGGTCTTGCGTTGTTTGGGGCAGAATTGAGCGTACAATGGCGGAATAGATGCATCCTAAGAGGAGCCTGGAAATCTGTCAGGTTTTTTAATGCTACGGAGCATTCACATCCGGAACGCAATTTTGAAGGAAGCACTGACTGCTGTTTTCTCTTCGTCCGAAGTCGCTACAAGAGCATAAACCATATAGTGTGAACTCTTTGTTACTTCCAACTCTTAAGCACCGCGTGCCCCATACAGCATTAACTTTTGTAGGGGTGGCATGCCAGGTCCAGCAGTCATCCATCAGGTATCAGACGCCATCATACCAAGCCTATGAGGCTAGAAGTCTTACTCCTCTTACCAAGCAAAGGTCAAACACCACCTTCCTCCGAATCCGAGTGCTCAGGGAAACGAACTCCTGGTCAACGCGTTGGTACGAAGCGTACTTGCTCCATAACCACGGCCATGACAGCCGCCATAGAAAGCGCCCAGCTTGTGACGCTCAAGCGTTTGATGCTAGAGGCAGGGAGGGAAAACAATGGATGCACCGCGTTGTTGCTGAACCCCTTGCCCCATTGGGCAGGCCGCGCTTGGCTATTTGTGAAGATTGTCATTGCAATTCCTTGACGTGCTAGTTGCCATTCTATTTTGTTTTCGCTTTCCCCATTTCCGTCCACTCTTTTGCAAGAGAGAAAGCGTGACAGAAAGCGAATGGGCAGTCTGTTTCGGCTCGAAGAGAAGCAAGCCCAGTGGACGGGCTCCCCACGAACAAAATCTGAACACGAAAGTTTCCACTCATCCTCCCAAGTCATCATAAACGCTGTGGAGTCCGCCGGATCCCGCTAACACACGAAGCTTCGGTTGCATAATCTAGCTCGGTCCGGGTTGCGGCGCCGCCTGTCGCCCGGAAGCCGCTGCCGCGAGGCGGACCCGAATGGAATCCAGGGAGCAAGGGTCAACCTGCTATCCCGGCCCCGAACATTCTTGCCGTTTGCTTGGGCCTTTATATCTACACTGTAAAGGTGTTGTCGGCTTGTTCATAGCAAACAAATTACTACAACAAATCCCCCACTGCATACTTCTGATCATCGCTACTCTCGGATCTCGCCCTGCAGGTTCAAGTTGAAGAAAACGGCATCCTTCGAGGACATTGCACCATGCCCATCCCACGCGTCGAAACCCCAGCCGAGGATGGTTCAAGCTACATCATAGACCGCTTTGATGGCGAAATTCAAAGCATGCCGGGTCTAAAGGGAACCTTTCGTTTCTACGCCAGTCAGAAGCAGACGGATAACGGCATTAGTGTCTTCAGCTGGGATGGCCCCGAGTCGGATCAAGGTTTCCATCACCACAAAAAGACGCACGATGCATTCTTAGTTCAAGAGGGTCAGATGAAGGTCTATTGCGACGGTGAGAGTAGAATCCTCGGCCCAGGGGACTTTGCTTCCGTCCCCCCTGTAAGCGGCGAATTTTCTTTCCCCTTTCCCGACAGTCCCTCGTCTCCTTCTCATACCGAGTCTAGGTCCCGTCAAACAAGGGATCGAAGGCTCATATCTCCCATTATGTAGAATAGAACAGTGGCTAACGAAAGGCTCCTACCGAGCAAAAAAGTACCTGATACACAAACCAACGCCGCTCGGACCCATCACCAGGTGCATTCCGCTCATCCACCCGGCAGACTGGATCGAGGCTTTTCGCTTCTACCGTCAGGAATTCAACGGTGTGCACTTTCCCGAGTTTGACACTACAGAACCCCCAATGGAGATTCCGCCCAACTGGGAAGAGGACTACGATACATATCTCGAGTTCGATGTAGCTGAGCCAGAACCAACGCTATGGTCGGACAGGGATACAGTTCTTCCCGAGGGTGAGTGCGGCTACTTCCTCAAATACGGCACCGGCCCTCGCTGGGCGCTGGGAGGCATTACCTCGCGACCTTTCATCACGACTAAGCAATGTTCTGGTAAATTTGCCGTCTCGCAGATCGAGTCGTCAAAGGCCTACGGCAAGTCTGTCTTCAGCCGCAAGATGACCTTTCCCGTCCACCACATCCTCGTCATTCTGGATGGTTCCATCGACGTCGTAGTGGGCGACGACCTGGAGGCGTCGCGTGTGCACGCCGGCGAGGTCATAATGATCCAGAAGAACACGCCGTTCTCGATTGAGTTCGGCAACAGATACGTCAAGTTCTGGAGCTACACCACTGGCGACGGCATAGAAGCCATCATACACGAGGCGGGAAGCAAGATTGAACGGTTCAGTTTGTTAGATGAGCCTTTGCCCGTGGATAGTGATGTGGTTACGGCGACTTTTGCTAAGTTCAAGGCCTCGATAGAGTAGTTTTTAATGTCGCGCGTCACAACATGTACCTCATGTCAAAATTCTGCAAGGAGCAAGTCTGTGAATAAAACAAGAGAAAAATTGTTCCACAATCTTTCCAATCTCGAGAACGCGATGTGTGTCTGTCAGACAGCAGCAAGACAACTTAACCGTGTAGAGCCCTATGCCAGGTATACTGTTTCGTACAGCGATCAAGAAGCAGGTATGACTTTTATTCCTTCTTATCGTGGCCAAGTACTCCGCAGCTACAGTATCAACTGACACGAATTGGAGGATGATTGGTAACCTGAGCTATTCAGGCATCAGAATGACGGGCCGGTTGAGGCCGTTATATGATCATGCTATCTAATCACCACCATGTCCTATAGCATAGCATTCTCAAAACGTATAGAGGAATCTATTGACCATCCCTGTTACCGCATCTAACCCTCCAAGGTTCTCAATGAGTTTAAAGAATGTGGAATGCGCCCAAGGCTCTTGACTCTTCACGCGGCCAAGATCACTTGGCCCGTACATTACACCCATCTTGTCGCCATTGAACCGGATCCCTGCTCCGTCACCTACGACAAACCCAAGAATGTCCTCAGCAAAAGCCAGCCCGACGGCTGCCTGTTGGTCCGAAAGGTGCCCCCGATAGTTCTGCCACAAGTATGCAATGTCCAGCATGTGGCTGGCCTGGCCAGCAAACAAACCCTCGAACGGATTGCCTTCTACGAAGCGACCCAGGTAGGATTTAGGCCAGGCCGAAGCAAAAGCTATGCTAGGGGCCAGAAATGACAGGTCGGAGATCAGCCGAGTGATCCGCATGAGAGCCTCCAAGTCATGCATGCCAGGCTCGAGCTCGTAGTGCCGGAGGAGCGCTTCAAGCGCTTGAGATTTTTCCTGTCCAAAACTTTTCGTCATGAATTCACGAAACGTCATCGCAATTCCTTCGACGCGATCAAGAAGAACGAGGTTCGTTATGATGGATCCCTGTTTGTTTCAGATGGTAGTGTCAGTAATGGCTCATATCGTTCGATTAGGAATCAAGGGCGACTGCCTCACGTCCATCTCGGAGCTCAGTATGAAAAGCTCTTCGCACCAGTTTTTCCCGCGAAGGCAATGGTCGCCAAGTTTGTCAAACATTTCAAAGGTAAGAATCGTGTCGAGCTCTCCGTCTATCACGGGACCTAATTGTACTTCCGGAGATACCTTGCTGATGATTTCCTGAGAAGATATGCTATTGAGGGCCTGAATCCGGTCCTCTTTCGGCATTCGATCCAGACCGAATGATCGAACCACGGTATTGTATCCCATCTCCGCATCAGCCTGCGACATCGGGCCCATGACGAGGGGTGTTCCGCCGAGGAGTACAGCTTTCTTGAATAACGGTTCCGCACCATACAGGTGCATGCCGACAGCAGCTGAGAGCAGTAAGATATGAACAGGTTAGAAGATAATATTATCATGCCGAATAAATCAACAACTTCCGTTAGGCTTGGGAAAACTCACCTGCTCCAGCACTCTGTCCAATGACCGTCATGTTTTCCGGGTCGCCTCCAAAACCCGCAACGTTCTCCCGGAGCCATCGAAGGGCTGTCTTCTGGTCATTGAGACCATTATTCGGGGGGAAGCCAGCATCGCGTAGCTCAGCTGATGTCAAGAAACCGGCTATGCCAAGACGATAGCTGTTTGATCCCCGAGCAG
>PXOD01000656.1:0-54505 GCA_003012165.1 Paramyrothecium roridum
AGAATTTCTAAGAGATAGATATATTTTAATTATAACAACTTACTGATCTATATAGTTATTAGTTTTTTTAAATAATTATTTGAATATAATATTACTTACATAATCACAGGGGTACCCGTGGCTGTATGGGATCCCATGGCCAGAATACTACGAGGTGCCGACAGCCCCACCTACCAAATGGATCGTGCTTGGCTCAAGTTCTGAATCACATCGTCTAACGTCCTGATTGGCCACAACCTTTATCACCCTCCCCTGCCATCGCGTTGCTGTAAGCGCCGACGTAGACACCATGCAGGGCAAGACGTGCAGATTGGGTCCCGGTTCGACAAACAGCAGTCAGCTGCTTGGCTGATGTTCCCGGGGATGGATGGGGTTTGCTCATGTACGCCGGGCTTCGGCAAGCTACCTGCTTGAAAATCAACCCCTCCATCCTCCGCTTGCATCCCCCTCTCCTTGAGTTGGTGCTCTGCGATCTTGCTTTGAGTAGCCTGATTCCCAGCCGGCCAAGGCGCAAAACAAGCTGTTCTCGTAACGATGGCAGCTCGGCCGGGTGAGGAGAATGTCGCCACGTTGTGAGTTTGGATGAGCCCTTGAGAATTGGCACAATGAAACCGGTATCTAACCATTTGGAACTCGGTAAAGATTTGGCGATGTCCACTACTTCTATGGTCCTGCAGAAGTAAAGCCTCGACACCATCGCTTCGACAAAGGTTCTTACGTCTACCTGTTTGAGAATGCAAAAGAGCGCAAGTGTCGCATCGAGGTGGCAAACCACCCAGGAACGGAAGATCAGGATGCTTTCGATGGCTGTCAGTGATACATTTCCACTCATTTCGGCCAAAACTCTTACCAAGGCGCTAATGTATGACCCTACAGTGCTCGATCAGACACAAGTGCGATACTCTTACAAGCATCACTGTATGGTCTCCCTCACGGTTGCTGAAAATGTCGACCATGGCCAATGGCATTTACCCACCTATGACCCGCGCAACGAAAACAAATATCACTACAAACTCCATTCACTGGACATCTACTTCTGGACACAACGTGATGCGCTTCAATTTGTCAATGGCGTGCGACGAGTACTTCCGCCATCACAAGTTGAAGTTCTTGACGAACCTGGGCCACCACCGCAGCCTGCAGGAATGAGCTCTGTCGTGCAGAGGTTGGAAAATGTGGCTATAAGTGATCCATCCTACAGCCGCTCGGGCTCGGCCTCGCAGCCAGCGACACAAAGCTTTGCAGGCCCGCCCGTCTCTGCAGTTGCGCCTTCCGATGCCCCTGCATCTGTTCCTGCACCGCCAACTTCATTCGTGCCGATGGCATACAACCCAGCCGCACCAGCTGCGCCGGAGACGATACGTCATCGGGAGAAGACCCCTCCTCCAGACGAGGATCCCTTGAATCCTCTGTCAGTGGCGGTCGCTTATGATTATCAAAGGCAGCCATTTACGCCGGGACTTCCACCGCCCTCCCAATTCCCACCAGGAGGCCTAGCCAGCCCCGGTCTTGCTTCCCAATTCGGCGCCCCTCTTCAGCACCCCGGTATCCATCGAGCGGTCACAATGCCAGCTCATGGCCCACTGCCTTCGCCAGGCTTGCCCGGCACGTACGGTACAGGGTTCTCAGGTGGTTCTGGCATACCGCCTCCGCCGCCTCAATCACAGTCACAGCCGCAGGCGCAGTCGCAACCACCACCTCCAACATCCCAAGCACAGAGCACGCCGCCGGCAGCGACGTCCGGTCTTCCGTCACCACCCGGAGGCTTCTCCAACTACTCCTACACACAATCAACTCAGGCCCGGCATGGTAGTCAGGATTACTCCATCCACCAGCAGCTTTACCGGCCAACGGAAGCAGAGATTCTTCCAGGATCTAAACCACATCACTACGAACCGAAGAAAGAGGTTAGAGGCAAATTGGAAGAAAACGCAGGGCGCTTAGAGAGAGGGGTTTCTGGAATGTTCAAGAAGTTCGAAAAGAAGTTTGGGTGAGATAATGCTGTATCACTTCGACTTTGCAGGCTGTGCCTCAAAGCGGCCTGCAATCAGCAAATCCATCTACATTTGGCCACTAATTACAAGCCACTATCTTGAGTCTTTAATGCGTGATGATTGGTTGATATCAAAACCACCTGTACAGCCACCATGGGTCCCATTGAAATTCATGCTGTAATTAGCAGATTTCCCCAAGGCGCGGGGGGAGATTTCTCGCCCCGCCCTCTTCGGACACAGCCAAACGGCGATCCGGATTTGCAAAAGGCTGTGCGCGGGTGTTAAGCTTATATGAACAGCCTCGTGAAAGCGGACGGGCATTCGTGTGTTTTGTAATACTCATTACGAAACAGGCGGAGAATAATGGCATCTTATTCATGCAAACACAGAATTCGCGGCAATATCGTTTCCCATGAATTGAGAAGCCGTGTAAGCCTGTCTTGCTTAGTCCGGATGAAGATGGCCTCTTAGTAGTACAATTGATGAACTTAAAAAACTGTGCTAGACTAGGTCAGGTAAGCATTAAGAGAAAGGTAGCGGTGATCTAGTGGAATTTATTGATGACGCTCCCGGAAGTGGCATGGACTTGGCTAAGAAGGATACGAAGACACGAGATATTGTACCTGAAACGTGGAAAAGGAGGACGATTATGTGTAGGGACGATTATGTGTAGGACGCTTTTTGAATGAGGCCTGCTAGCGGGAGCTGCGTTACACAAGAAGTCCGTCGTGCGCACCAGAAAATGCTCTATCACATCAAGGCAAAAGTTGGTGTTTTTTTTGGAGACTTGTGTCTTTGAGGAAGCCAAGATTGATCGACTAATCTCTGACGTCCGGATGTAAGAACGCGTGCGCAGCGCAGCACATCACCTAGGCCACCCCTGTCAAGTCGGGCGTATTCACTCCACGAACCAACCCAATCAAGTCCAGGCTGTCGTTGGCCCCAAGAGGCTGACGACGGGGTTCGATAACCGTGCTCGTATCCCTCTGGCTGCCGCCACAACAAAGTTGTCCCTGGCGCTTCACGAGTTCAATCCCGGGTGACTTCAAAGCCAGTCCAAACCCCGCTCTCGTTCACATCCTCGCCATTTTCTATCGGCGACCGAGGCGAGAATGCATCTAAGGAATCAGCTGGTGCAGCGCCAGTGGAGTACCGGAGCCGAGCGTCCCAACCCGTCGCACCTCGTCCGGCGGGAGACCGCGCCCAAGTTCCTCCCCGTCATTGTAAGCAATTGAATAAGCATCCTGGCTTGATGAAGAGAAAAAATTGACTGGTCTCCTTCAAAAGATCCTTTCAGCCGTACTAGCTTTCGCGCTTTTGGCAACCCTTGTTTTCCGATACTACCGACGAAAGGTCAAGGCCGGGTCATCTGGGAAGAGCAGCACGGGAAGTCGCCTTTTCGGCCGTGGGTATCAGCAGGCTGCGGGAGACGATAGCACCGACGCGACCTCACAAGCACATCAGCTTGGCACGACGACGCCAGGATCCAGATCGAGGACCTCTCGTAACAATGGCGCCGGCAACCACAATTCCGCGGCTGCCGTGGACCGCCACACATCGGTGCGGTCCGTCATGACACTCCCCGCCTATCGCCCGATGGCCGGCAACAACGAACAAGTGCTTGGCCGCGAGGGCGAAAGAGACGGCATTGATGTGGTTGTTGACATGCCGACGGAAGAGCAGGAGGAAGCAATGCGAGATGAGGAAATGGAGGCGTTATATCAAATCAGAGCCACCAGGCGGCAGCACGCGAGCGAACGAGATGATAGAAGGAGGCGCCGGGAAGAGGCGCAAGGACGCAATGACCGGTCAACGCTGGCTGCGATCCGGCAAGAAGCCCGTGAAGCACAAAGCATCAGTAACAGCATGATAGATGAACTAAGGAGAGACGCCACGCGCATCAAGGAGAATCGTCAACGCTCTGTGTCCAGCGTTTCCTACGCGGACTTGGGCGTTGCTCATCATGACGGAACACGCCTGAGAGCTAACAGCGTTGAGAGTGAACGATTGGGCCTCCTCTCGGATGCCGCGAGTATCGCTCAATCAACACATTCTAGGCGACATTCGCCGGGACCTCACCTGCGAGCCGCCAGTGTAAGCTCGATAGTGAGCATCGACAGCGACACACCCTCACCGGGGCTCACCGCACACTCAAATGCGGACTCGCATCCCCGTGGTCGCAGACGGTCGAGTGCAGGGGAGGGCCGAGCGGGATCCAGCCCGGAGTTGATCGAGGCAGATCTCGGCGATGAGAGCATGCCACCACCGGGATATGATGATCTGTCACTGGACAATGACAGCGACAGGAACATTCTCACGCGGTCAACGACGCCGATGGAACCTCCTCCTGATTATGCAGGCCCCTATAGACTGCCGTCACAAAGGAGTGGGCGAAGCCTGACCACTACAACCACGGGCAGGACTGACAATGCCCAAGATTCGGAGCCGCCGACTCCAACGTCCGCGGTTCGTCGCGAGTTTGGTTCGCTTCCAGAAATCGTCATTGAGTCAATGAGCGACACGACCACCACCAGGCAAGGTCATTGAGACCAGCCGTCTTTCAAAGTCGGATCTTTTACTCCGTCCAAAGGTTGAATGCTCGGTTAGTAATTTGACTTGGAACGGTCAGGGACACGTGATACTTGAAGGCGATTTCAGCAAGCTTTGGTGCAGAAAAACTCATTTGAACTGGTCTTTTGGGGCGTTTAGCACGGTAGTCATGGAGTATAAACCGATTTGTTCTTCGGGATTTGGTCAGGATGTTAATAAGCACACAACGTCGCGTGCCATTGTCGCATATAATTGCATGCAAGCTTCTTGTATTTATTTATGGATTATGAAACACTGTTTTGGCAGTGGCTTGGGACTTTCAGATGCGTCCATATGAATGGAGTCATGATAAACAAAGACCTAGTTCTTGGCTTGGGGCAACAAGTTGCAACACTCATGATGCAAAACCCAAGTAATTGGGGTTTGTCGAAGAGGTCACATTTCTTAATATACTAAAGAATGGTTTTTACTAGGATGCATTACTCCAGTGACTGTAACTTAAAACCCCGTTCGTAAATATATTGTCTGACAGGACTTCTTGGAGTCAACACCACAAGAAGCCCTATGGCATGTGAGATGTTTAAAGCGGCGAGGGCATCCTTTTGCGTGAACTCAATGGCAGAGATGGAAATAAACAAGAAAATAATGATCTGGATCAAGAAGGGTGGGTGACACAAGTCGGCAAAGGCCGAGCTGGTTATTTAAAGCACATTTCGGCAACTAAATCATCTTGGAAATAGCACGATTTCGTTGAATGGCCGATGAGATGTGCATATGCAGGTCGCTGGAAGATTCTCGACACCCGGTACAGAAAGGAGCGCGACCTACAAGGGTGTTCCCTAGCAGGGATATTTGGTACATTCAACGAGTTGAATCCGCTTACGACCCGCTTCGGCTGGCAAGTTTCGTCGTAGTGGTCAAGGGGCTGACACGAGGCAGAGCGCCTGCAGATGCAATGCACCACCACGCTGCAATACAACCAGCAGAACTCAGACGGAGGGGGAGGGCGTATACAACCACTGGGAATAGGCCGTGGAATCGATGGATTCACCAACACTCAATTGAGTTTGAGACCACAACCTTGCCAAGTTGAATGCCGCGATCACATGTGCGACAGGATAATGTCAGCATAGACTATTCTACATGATTGCTTTGTAGGAGCTGACCCATGAGTTTGTCAGGCTATGGCTCAGAGCTAGTTGCTGTAGGTCCCATAAGTATTGACAGCCCAGCCACTAACTGGACTAGCTTGCAGCTAAAACCAAAACTAAGGTTGAGATGATTGAAAGTAATGCTGTCAAACGTGCTACATGTGAGGGGTTGTGGAAAGCTCTTTCAAGCTACCCCAAGTCAAGAGTGCCAGTGAGCTTTTTTTGTGCCCATTCGGAACACGCACCATGTGCATGTGCATGAGGCGGAATGAGCTCAGCAAATGATCAGGTATTTGCCCAGCATCGATTCCATGTTGCGGTAGCCACGGGCAAGGTGGGGGACCTGAAGTACCGGTATGTCAGTTTTGGGCAAGGGTTACCTTACCTTACTTAAGCTCTGGTTCGTACATTGCAGCTGGAAAGAGAACCTCATGGCAGAAGACAACCATGGAAGGCCAGCCGATGCGTCCGATGACAGCAATGAATTCCAATAATCGGTGCTCATCCAGCATGGGTCGACCGCCGCTTTGCAGAAAAGAGGCGTCTGGAAACGCCAGCGAATGACAAACTCAATTCCGCCCCGCTTGCGCCGTCGATCTACTTGAGCGAGCTTCGTAGAAAGCGGAGGCCGTTGCTAGTGTTGCTGGTCGAGCTAAAGACGAGGGGGGGAGAGGCTCCATTCGAGACTTCAGCCCATGGCTGGGCTCTCGAGAACCGGCCTTCCAAGGTACCGTGGCCTTATCCGCATCTCAACGACTCCGGGGCTATCCTAAAAGGCGGTTCCCACCCCCCCCAGCGCATGGTATGCCCGGAACACGTATGCTCGCCGTCGTCGGCGAAGGGACCGCGTCCAAGAAACATGGTTCGGGTGGACTGAAGGTTGCCTCACCCCATGTTTCGATGACATAGCCATCGGTGTGAACCATACACTTGGTCCACATCCAACCTTTTCCATGGATTGATTAGATGCCATGCCATCGCAAGCATCCAAACTCACTCCTACCTCCCGCCCTAGTATGCTTCACCCCTCACATTGAGCATCGCCTATCCCGCAACTCTCTTGCTCCCCACTCCTCATTCCCACCCTCACGCCCCTCCCTTTCATCTGGCTCAGGGCGATACAGTGCAAGGCTCGACTATAATAAGAGCGCTGCCCCGTAGCCACAACCTCCATTGTTGGAACAAACCCTGACCTCTGTAGCACCGTCAATTCACTTTCCTCCGCATCTAAACCTAGCGCAGACACTATGGCTCCTAAGATCGCCATCGTTTTCGTACGTCCGCCTTCCTTGACCCATCTCCCCGTTGCCCATGGTTCTTCCCGAGTCTCAAGGGGTTGCGAGCATCTGCAGCCAGCCAGCCCAATCCCAGGCATGCTCGACTGTCTGGAAACACACTTTTACTCACGATTCTTTTACGCAGTACTCGATGTACGGCCACATCAAGCAGCTTGCCGAAGCCGAGAAGGAAGGTATCGAAAAGGCCGGCGGAACTGCCGACTTGTTCCAGATTGCTGAGACCTTGCCCGATGAGGTCCTGACCAAGATGCATGCGCCCGCCAAGGACGCCAGCATTCCTGTCCTTAATGATCCCGCGGAGCTGCTCCCTTACGACGGCTTCTTATTGGGTATTCCTACCCGTTATGGCAACTTCCCTGCTCAGTGGAAGGTGAGTGTCTCTCCTCCATGAATAAAACATGGGAAGCGAAGTCAGCGTCAGAGGTTAACATCATTATAGGTCTTCTGGGATAAGACTGGGCGCCAGTGGTCTAGCGGCGGTTTCTGGGGCAAGATGGCTGGTCTTTTCGTCTCGTCTGGCACCATGGGCGGTGGACAAGAGTCCACTGCCATCGCCGCCTTATCTACCCTCGCGCATCACGGCATCATCTATGTTCCCTTCGGTTACGCCAAGGCTTTCCCCATAATGAACGACATCTCCGAAGTGCGTGGCGGCAGCGCTTGGGGTGCCGGCACTTTCGCGGGTGACGGCACTCGTCAACCCACTGCCAAGGAACTCGAGGTTGCCAGGATCCAAGGCGAAGCTTTCTACCAGACCGTTGCCAAATACAGCGGCTGACTACATGGCGGCCAGCCCGCCGGTAACGTTGCTTATGAGCACGCCCAGGATGAGCCCTCAGTACAGCCATCCGCGGAGCCATCACCAACTAACAAAGAATTCAAGCGCATCCCGCAGAACGGCGAGAGCCCCAAGGAAGGCCCCTGTGGCCTCCCCACGAAATGCGTGGTCTTGTAAATGCAAACACAATCACCGCAACAGATGATATGAATGGGGAACACGGGGAAAGTGAAATCTAGCCCTGGGAGATTTGTTATAGACTTATCTACACCACAGAGAAACGAATATCTCTTAAACATGATGTGCCTTGCATTATCCAATCACGACAGGACAGTGTGCAGTGTTCCAGTCGACCTTTTAGCTAATTATCCTCCCCTATTTAGGATGTCCTCTAAGATTTGCAGGTGGGTGATGGTCAATTGAGTCCTGCTCGAGTCCTGCTCGACAAAGACCTCATCCCCATCCGGCCGCGAACATCACTCTAATCACCAATACTGGTGTTTCACACCTCGAGCTCATTTCCCAAAGAGGTTTGTCTGTGAACCGAAGAACGGGTTGGGCTGGAAGTTATTCTGTCCATTCGTTACTTGCTGTAACTCTCCGTCGTACAAAGGCTGACGATCGTCCGCAACTGGTGGAGCAACTTTGATTTCACCTCGATAAATCTCAATGACCGAGACCAAAGGGAATATGAGAAGAAGTACCGAGAGTAGTTGCCCGAAACTCCAGACTGTCTCTCCATTATCTGCCAGCTCGACCGATGGATTGCCGAAAGCCTGGGACAGGAGAATGACTCTAACCGCCGCGCCGATGGCGATGGCCGCCATCAACACCGTTCCAATAATTTGAACAACTCTGTAGAATTTCTGGTTACGGCTGTGAAGGTACCATGTGGCAAGACCGAATATCACACAGTTGCCAGCGATGACAACGATGGTACCAACGTATGACAACCCAGCGTTCGAAGGGGCCCCTTGGCCATCCACCTCCCATACACAGGCGATCGGCAGCGTCTCTTTGTCTAGACCTTTTGCAACAGCTTGTAGCACAAAGACCCCTGAGACCGAGGATAAGGCCAAATTAACGAACATGAGGGCCTGCCGCATCCATCGAAGCACCCAGTCACGTCGGTAGTCGTGCACCAACGCGAGAAGAGTGGCATTGTGCGTGGCCATGGAAAGGAGCGACAGCATCCATATGAGGAAGAAATGGTACGGGACAAGCGTATTCATTTTGGCCAGACCAACACCTGTTGTGATCTTGTCAATGAGGCTCTGCTGAGGCTCACGTGGGTTGGCCACTCACATTGGATGCCGATGCCTTGTAGGATCTGAGAATCGCTGTAGCTGCTGAGCAACTTCCGCCTAATGATGGAGGGCTTGCCCCTGACCTCGCCAAATATGACGCTTGCCGAGAGGACGATGGCCAGGCATGCCGTTATCATGAAGGACAGCAGGATCTAGCGAGAATTGTCAGTCTCCGGCAGACACCATGCGACTGTTCAATCTGGCGGAATTGATTGACTTACGCCCGTCCCAGCGACGCCCGCATCGCTCGGGGTGGTGTCAGGTGCATCTGTACACCTGGCCGGACTGAGGAGACTCATGGCAGTCGTACTGTAGGGGGTTTGAGCATCAAAGAATGAAGAAGACGGAGTTTTCGTAATCGCGATCTACTCAACTCCCATTTCTTTGAGGGTCCGCCATCTACCTCGGACCTTATGACGTAGAAACAGGGGTCTTGCCCATTTTTGGCGCCCATGAACTTGTCCATCTTTTTGTCAATGCAACGCGCAGCCGAGCCCTTCTGGATGGGGAAAGCATTGCTGACTGGCTGGCAATGCTTCGGGCTCGTGGGGCTGTGCCGCCGATCAGCCCTTTGTCCCACCAATTCATTCGACCTGGTGCGGCGCGTTCCTCGACAAGCGTGACGCCGTACCCGGAAATAGGTAGAGGCTTTGTTTGAAAGGGAAAAGGGTGAATGGTGGAGGACAGAGACGCCTGACATCCTTCGCGCTTGCAGTCGGATACCGGTATTTGGGTTGCCTTACTTAACGGCAGCAAGAAGCACTTAGAGTCAATGTTGCCCATCGTGGAACTTGGCGAGGGCCTGGGATTCCTGCCATAGATCCCCACTCGCTGAACTCCGGGCTGCGTTACTCACCTTGGGGCTTCGCACGTTGCTCGACGGCTCTAAACCAATTTCTGCAGTATCCTCATCTGCGACTCACCCGCCACAGTTGGTGCGGCCGCGTTCCCCTAGCGCTTGTCAACCTGCAACAAGCTGCGTTTCGCAACTCAATATAAACCGTTGACCAGAAATAAAAAGCAACCGCCGGCTCGAACGGTGGGAAGAAGAAGCTAGCGCCAACGACTTCGGCAGACCGAGTACGAACAGAGGCTTGGCCAATCTTAAGACGAACTGCCGAACTTCTACCCATAATTCCATTCGATGTGGATGACACTTCGGGTCCGACGGCCTGCGAGTATCACGGGTTCCACGGGGTGTTTACCGTGCCGCCCGTCACACCAAAAACAAAAGACTTGCCAAGGCTTCTATTTGTATTTCGGATGATGGGCGAAGCCTAATCGTCGGGGCAGCAGAGACGTTGTAGTCGGGCTTCTCCCAGCCGGACCAAACCCACGCGGCTCGCAAAAATTCTTCTCTCCAACCCCTGCACGTTACATTAGACGGAGAATTCCCGTCTGTACTCAGGGTTTCGGATCCAAGCCGGCATCGGCTGGCCAAGGTGGTGGTAACCGATAAGGAGTTTGATGACAGGCGACATGGCTCCCTGGACGACTCCTGCTCTAGACTTCTAGAAGTGCCAGGGATGGCAGCGCCCGCTGTTTCCACGCCATGGCCCTAAGCAGATGAGCTTTGAAGATCATCCGTGAACTCTTTTTGCAATTACCGCTCGGACACAATCGTCCGCAGCAGGCGGGTAACAGCAGGACTCTAAGTTTCTTCTCCCTCTCTCTGTCTCCTCCTGTCTCTTCCCGTCCCGCCCTCTGTTTGGCCTCCTCTGTGTTAGTCCTGCCTTCAGTCTGTCTTTGTAGGCTCGCTCGTGTGCCTCTGCCATGTTGGGCGACCTGCATTCCCAGATCACGATTAGTCGCCGTGTCAGCATCCCGATCCAACGGACCATACTTAACCCTGTCTCAATATTACAGGAAACGAATTGCTCGAGCCTTGGACCCTGCTCCCGTAGCCCTAGCCGGGGTCCAGGCGAGCCAGGGTCCAACGTTCCGGGCGCATGTGTAAGCTCAATTACCTACGATTGATTAGCGGTTCCAGCATCTCGGACAGGCTCTCGGATAGATCCCCGGCACACAGAACCCAGGGCCACCGTGGCCCGCGAGCCCTCTTGTGAACAACCGACGCCTCCTCTGTCCACAGTGTCGAAGCTGACATACCCATTTCTAGAACGCCGTACCCGGTCCCGCGGCCTAGCTGCCTTCCTTAGCCCCATACTCAACCCTGTTGGTTCTGCTTCTTCCCCGGGAATCCACGCTGTCCTTGACCTGGTCAGCCGTGGGACTCGGACAAGCATCACGTATGGTGGATGTTGCGGGAGCCAGCCAATGGCTTCATGATGCGACCATGTGCGTCAATCTTCGCTCAATACCTACTCTGAGCCATCAAGACCCACTGCCCCAGCAGCTTGTCTCGGGGCCTCACGAAACGCTCCCGACCAAGTGGAAGTCGACAGACCGCTACATGTACCGGCCATCGGCTAGGATGAAGGGTCCCGACCCTAGTCTTGGTGCCGCTCTCGTGAGCAACCGGCCTTACAAGCTCGAAGGGGAGGATCAAACTGTTGCGGCAAGGGTCCGAGCCAGCTTGCCGTTTGGAATCTTTATATAGTCCTCCTGTGGCCCCCGACACATTGAGGCTTTCCAGTCCTTACCATTCTATCCATCATCTTGATAACACAGACACAGCCCACAATGATCGTCCTACCGCGTATGGCTGGCTTTCCAGAGCCAAGGAGGAGGAGTCATGGGCACGTCATAGTCAACCACAAAGTACCACGTCCGCTTTGCATACAAGTTCCCCCAGTGTCTAAGCCGCCACCAACACAGCGCGCTCCCCTCATGCCATCCTTGATAGAGCGGCTGCCCGCCGAGGTCCAACAGATGATCTTTTCAAGTTTGGACTATCAATCATTGATTCACCTCTCTACGATGAATCGATATTTTCACCGACGCATTAATCCTCAGGCAATGGCCAACCCTCAGGACAAGGTCGCGTTCGTGATGCGCGCTGTGAAAGACTTTCCTCAACATCGTCCTACGGAAAAGGGCCACGAGTATAGTCCTGGAAACTTCGAATGCTATATCTGTTTCCGAGTCCGCTCGCCCGACTACTTCGACATGTTCCAGCCATCTTCCATCCACGTCGACAGCTATGGCCAAATCGTTCGAGACAGAGAGCCTCGACCTGGCTTCGATCGCGAGGTGATGCTTCGGCGCTTCTGTATTAGCTGTGGAGTGAAGGAGGGCATACATGCTCCTTTCGACTGCATGGTCACGAGAACGGGTCGAGATCTTTGGGTATGCAGGTGTCGAAAGATCTGGTCGAAACCAGAATACTTGCGATGCCCCACGTGCAAAGGGGACTGCCCGCTTCGACCACGCAAGAAGGCGTAAAGCGCACCGGTGTTGAAAAGTGTTCGAGCACTCGCTTTATCATCAAGTTATGCTCAACAGGGTTGTTCACAGGGAAAGCATTGCGATTCCCGCCTCGTGGTTGTGTTTAAGAGCAACACAACACAAACGGCAGGCTACGTAACCTGGAGCATCGCCGGCCATATCCATTTGCCCTCAAAAACAGGAGGGCGGACTAACAGAGCAATGTCTCTGTATTTGAAGATTAGAGGTGGAGCCTCGTTTTTATCCCAATAATGAAAGGCACCTGTCGTGCCACAATAGTCCCGACAAGACGTCGGCAGAAATGATCATGATTTTGGCGTTGGGTTCACGGGAAAACGGTTGAAAGTCTTTGGGTATTGGGGTTGGTGCATGTATATAGACAGGGCAGGCCGGCGACGGAAAACGGAAGTCATTACGAAGCATTAATTAAGTAATCATATGAAATGTTTGATCCTTTACAAGTGTAGTCAAATGCACATGCGCGAGTTGTAAGTTGTGCTCGGCCATATTAACTCGACAAGAGATTGCGGATTGCCGTGAGCACAAACACCTGCTCGAGCAAACATGGATTAGCACGCACATTCCTCAACTACATTCACTTCGTCGTGATGCGACCACAAGTGATTTCAGTTACAGCATTATATTATTCCCTCGTTTTTCCTCAAACAAATTCAACTTATTCCTTTTCAAGACATTGCATTGCACAACTGGCGCTTCGAGTCCTGCACACCTACGTATTCACTCTCGACTGACGGACAATGTCATCTTATAATCTTCAAGCTCTCCTCCACCCCTTCTCAATCTGTGAGAAGCTTTACAAAACCAATGGTAATGCGACCTGTCTCCTTCTCGATGCATCATCGAACCAATGTGGACAATGCAGGCTCATAGCGAACAGCGATACCACAGGAATCTTCAGGCCCAGAACAGCCGAACAGGCTGCTCCTTAGTTCTTTGGCACTTGAAATCCGGGGCTTTGCTCCGACTGCTCTTGCATGTCCAGCAACTGCCCGAGCCAAGACTTTCAGCGGCCATCCACGTCTTTTCACGAGGTACGTTCTCACATTATTCTCCCTTAAGCTTGACCTAATGATGCAGCTCATCGGGAACCGACTTTCATGCTGAGGATGATCTTCACAGCTTGTCGAGTCATTCCAGCTCTGCTGACAGGGATCAATATTGCGAGCGTGTTGAAGTTATAAATGTCCCAAGTATTGCTTATCCTGCCGCGGAGAAACGCTGCATTCCCAGCGAGGAAGAGCTGGTTCAAAGGGACGATGGCACTTCTTTGCCTATCGTTTTCCTGAAAACGCCAAATCCATTATTCAAGAACGAGTCCTTTTGTATAACCTCCTCTGGCATCGCGGGATGGGGGGCGCGTGCTGCACGAGATCTGCGGAAGGGAGATGTGATCCTCCGGGAACTACCCATTCTCACTGCGGACTACACGAGTCTCTTTCAAGCATTCGAATCGCTAGACCCAGATTTGAAAAACGTTGCATTAAGCCTTCATGCAAACAAACTTCTGAAGCCCGGAACTCCTCGTGTTCTCGCCGTGTGGGAAACAAATTGGTGAGCAAAATGCATCCAAGCAGTCAAATTCACGAGCGCTGATAAGCCTATGATCCATCTCGCTCTCCAACTTGTCAATCGCAAAATGATATGAGCTGACTTGCAGCAGTTTTGCAATTGGCCATCATCTATCTGGTCTATTCCCGGTTGCTGCGCGTTTCAACCATGCCTGCTATCCGGCGCAGAACATTATGTACAGATATGACAGGCAGCTTGGCTGGTTAGAATTTACTGTCATGGTCGAGAGCATACTCATGGGCGAAGAGCTCACAATATCTTACGGCACTGACTTGACGCCAATTCAGCTTTACTTGAACTATGGGTTTCGCTGCCAATGCGGAGCCTGCCCCGGCTTAAGCGACGCAGGCATTGAGAGTCTAGCGACAGAATGGTAGCGCACAGCACGCGCGACACACCCGAGTCTTGGTTGCAGCTATTTGTTCGCAAGCAACTGCTATCTGCATTCAGGTTTGACTTTCATGGAAACTTCATTGAGATTATCACGGAGACAAGCGAGGCGCTGGAGGCAGAGTGAATCAATGGGTGGTCGGGGCGTTGGTGTCGGGTACTACACTTTCAGCGACTTGCGGATCACAGGAAAACCAGCATTACATACGTTGGGTCATCGTTGTCTATTCGCTGAACACAGGAGCTGCGAGCCGCCTGGTCTGGTTTGATTTGGTCTTCCCTTCTCCTCGACGAAGGAAAAATGCAGACTGGGCAGCATGAAGCTGAGATGACAACAGATCCACCAATTCAATCAATTCCTACAATTACATTGGCCTCGTCCGAATGCTCAATTACTAGACAGAGCGTACTGAGGTTGTGTGCTTTTGGCCAGATCCTGGCCACGTGGTTTTCCTGTTCATTCTATGCTTATCTTTGGGAAGCCCATCCAACCCAAGGCTTACTCTATTGGAGGTATAAGGTATGGGCATGAATAGGTAGACAGGAAATAGTGTTGCGCCATCCTCCGGTTGCCACCTTGCATATGGTGTATCTAATAATGCAGAGAGTTAGCGAGCGGCTTGTGGTAAATCGAAAGGCTTTATTTCGAAGCTTGATCGCAATCTCTTGACTGCATAGTCTGGCACTGACGTGTTAGTGGTGGAGATGTTGACCAAAGGTGGCTTATGACGTAACCTGAATTGGTGATCTATGTGACAACGGACTAAACTCGAATACTCGAACTGCAGCAAATGAACAAAAAGAAATCAGCCTTGAAAATATGAACCCGATCATCCAGGTCCTCTGCGCATTCATCATTGTACACCCGCTTGCCGAAGCAACGGTCCGGACGGATTCCAGTTACGATGATCAGCTTCGGTTCTGGACCCACGACAAGCACGGTGACGAGCAATTCCAGGCCGTCTCCTACGCCGGCCTAAACACCTTTGCAAGGATCCCTTTTGAAAATTGCTTCAACGAGGACAGTACCAGCAACAGGTACGATATTGCTATCCTCGGCGCGCCTCATGATACTGTCAGCCTCCTGTCCCGGGCCCGAACATCTACCACGTGTCTTAACTGAAGAGTGAACACAGACAGTGACAGGCCGGCCTGGCGCTAGATATGGCCCGTCAGGTATCCGAAGCGCAAGCCAACGCAAAGTGTATGGATACGACGTCTATAGCGGTAACGTAAAGCCTACCCGTTGGGAAGTCGTTCTTGGTCTGATAACTTATAAGGTCGCGACCCTCTCCATGACTGGGCTACCGTAGTTGACTGCGGCGATGCCCGCATGACCTGGCTTGATAACCGTGCCGCACTCAAAACTTTGGGGCAAGCACATAGAGCAGTGTCGAAGCGACCGGCAGCAGACTCGTCCAGATCAGAGATGCCCAGGATTATTGCTCTTGGCGGTGATCACACCACTACGCTCCCAGCGTTACGCTCGACCCATGAACGATGGGGCCCAGTGTCCGTAATTCATTTCGACAGCCACATTGGTGAGTTCCATTTCTCAAGTTCTTGGTTTCCGAGGCTCACTTATTCTCAGATACGTGGGATCCTGCTGTTTTGGGTGAGTAAACTTACACATGAAGGTAAATGTTTGTCTTACAGAATTAATCTTCGACAGGCGGGGGAATTTCCAACTATGCGTAGGCGTTTGAACCCCCATGCCGGCATGTCTTGGTTACTAACAGACATAGAGGATTAAACCACGGCACTTTCTTGCATATTGCGCATGAGGAGGTATGCCATGCCCCTTCGCCCCATATGATGAGCCTGCTCACATGACCTAGCACTTAATCCTTAACTCCTCGATCCACGTGGGCATCAGAGCACCTCTAATAAGACGGAAGGGTGATATACGCAACGACAAACAATGTGGTTTTGAGATAATTTCCACGAAGGATATCGATGGACGAGGGCGACAAAGCATCATTGAACAGATAAGGGATCGTGTGGGCGATACTAAAGTTTACGTCAGTGTCGACATCGACGTGTTGGATCCGGCATTTGCCCCAGGTGAGCTTCTTTCCACCGCTTTTCAAGGGCCACGCCTGTCTGACAAGCCATCGTGTAGCCACAGGTACTCCGGAACCTGGCGGTTGGTCCACACGTGAGCTTTTGGCTATCCTCGAGGGTCTGGAAGGTTTACAAATCATTGGTGGTGATGTTGTTGAGGTTGCCCCGATTTTCGATACCGCTGCCGAGACCACAGCCTTAGCGGCGGCAGAGATTGTTCATTCGCTGATTGACCTCATGGTCACGACACCGGTCAACGGTTAGCACTGATGGATCGAGCCGTTCCCGGGCCACAAATGCTTGTCAGTGGTGAGGGAATAGTAATTGAATAAATGATCTCAACAAAGCCACCCATTATATATGGTATTTTTCCATGAGAAGAGCGCCGGTTCAAACGCCATGCCATGCCATGAATAATTCTACACGTCCATCATTAATCCCAGTATCTGATCTCCCCATCCAGGCCTGCAGTAACAACTTTGCTGGTCTCCTGAGGATGCCACTTGACGCATGTCACAGCTTGATTTCCAGCTTTGAGCTTGTGGTACATTTTACACGTCTTCCAGTCCCAGAAACACACAAAGCCTGCAGAATCACCAGATGCCAAAAACTGTCCATCAGGGCTGCAGTCCAAGTCAATCGCCATACCAGCATTATTGTGGCCACGGTAGCTCTTCTTCCTGTTCTGTCGGAACTTGTCGTTGGCCCCGTAAACGAGGATCTGGTTGTCTGAGCTCTGATATGCAACGTACTTGCCGCTGGGATGAGGGGCTGCACGGGTCATCGGGTACATGTCAGGCTCTGCAATGTACTTGATCGGAACGGGAATGTTGTAGTCCCAGGCTCTAAGGGATTTGTCGTCCGACGTAGTCATGAAGCGACGATTATCGTCGACAAAGGTAATGGTGTTGATGGCGGCAAGATGATGGTCGTACTCTTGCACAATCTCCTTTGGCGTCCGAATGTCAAATTGCACAATCTTCTTATCCGACATACCGGCCAGGAACTCATTGGAGTGCTCCGGATCTGGGTTGAATTTAATGACGTGGGGGGTCTTGCCCGTGGTAAATTTGCTGATGCAAACGCCCTTTTCGGTATCCCAGAGTTTGATCATGCGGTCGTACGATGCAGAGATGAACTGTGACCCCGAATGATTGAAGCAAATATCCGAAACTGCTTTGGAGTGGCCCGAATAAGTTCGCAAAAGTTCTCTTTCATGGTAGACATCCCGTATCTTGATTGTCGTGTCGGCGCTGGCTGAGAGTAATAGGTGGCCAGAGTTAGGGATAAAGCGCAACGCTGTGACGGCTTGGGAATGGTCCTTCCAGGCATAAATTTGCTTTTTCGGGATGTAGTTCGTAGTGCTGCCGACATCCTTCCGCAGGTCAATATCCAAATCCTGAGGGACATGCATGTATGTCCGGCCCTGATAATCAAACTCTTGCGAACCGTGGAAGGTCGTGGTTTCATCGCCCATCTCCTCCGCAACTTTACGCCGCGCCAAAGATTCAGTGGGTGCCTTGACACGTGTGCCGCTCTCCACAACATCGTCTTCCTCCTCTTCTTCCACAATTTCGTATTCTTCGTCGCTGGCAAGCTCCTCGTCGTCGCCAACCACTTCGTACTCTGCTCTTTTGTACCTGGCCCAAGGTCCTACGTACGCATCGGGACCCTCTGCAACAGTAGCGTTGCCCTTTTGCTCCCTGGTCGCGCGGATCTGTGCAGCTTCCTTCTTCATCGCCGCAGTCGACTGAAACTCGCGTTCTGGGCCGCCTTTCCGCTCAACAGCGCGATGTTTGCTTCTGAATGTATGTTCACTCAGAAACATTTCCTCCGCATGTCCTGTTAGGACAGTTTTTCGTTTCCCAGCCGTAGTTTCGTCCTTGAAAGGGTTGGCTGGTCCAGCTTTTGGTCGCGACATGTCCTCCGCTGTATATGGAATGACTGCGTGGTCGGGTTCCGCCATCTGCCGCACAATGAGGGCGTCCTGCGGCGCCATGTTTGGCGGATAGTCGCCGAAGTCCGCCATATTGCTGAGAAAAGCGACAGCAGTGCGATACCAACGTTTCCAACCAAGGTGTAGACAAAGCTTTGCACCACACAATTGACGTTGTCTGTAGATGAATGATATCACGTGCGCTCCCGAAAATCTTTGGGGCAGCAGATAAGGCAATTGGAGATAAGGTACCTCAGACGGTACCTCAAGGATACCGACGCATTTGCCTGTGGAGCATTGCTAGAGGTACCTGATTAGTAGGCTTCAGTGTCGCATCTGTTCGTCCGGCAAGGTCCAGCTCGATGTGACGCAATGACTACCGCAGCTATCACTACCTATTCCTGAAGCTGCACAAAACGGGACGGATGTGATAAGAAGAATGGATTCAGTATATCGTACTCCTTTTCAACCTCTTTACATTTCCATCGCAATACATCTCCCCATCTGAACCGTGACAAAGCTCTCAGGGAAGGCTGCGAGATTTTCATCACAAGAGTTGCTCTACGTAAAGCCCCAACGCCTGAAAGTGTCCCGACAGCACGCCTGAATATGTGGCCCATATCATCTATATAGAATGTCTGCCAAACTCCTGCCTCATGACTCATCTTCCTCAGGATTAAACAATCACTCGGACGCCCGGGATCATAACCCGTTCTCTCCAGCAGGGAACTATTTGAGCCCGACGTGGCAGGCAAAAACCGAGGAGACTGCAAACATTCCCCGCACATCATTAGAGATACCCTCAGGATCCCATGGTGCAATGACGGCATCTAGGAGCTCTCATCGCGGATGAGAGCAACGATCATGCTATAGAGGTAGAAGAAGAACATGATCAGATGGAAGCCAAGCTTGATGAAGGATTCCTAATGGCGCATTAGCGGGAGCGACGGGCAGGCAGACAAATATCCTCCATACCTTCTTGTGAATGTTGAGCTTGCGGAAGATCTCGGTAGCGTCCAGCAGGTGAGTGTTATCAACAATTCTAGCAACGTCGGTTAGTTCAAAGATCAGAACACTTGGGGCTTCAGAAGACCAGCGTACTTCTTGATGTTCCAAGCAAGCAGAGGAATGTTCAGTAAGAGAGGCACCCAGTATCCGTTGATCAGGAAAAGCAGAGTAAGGAAGCCATGAACGGCGGCTTCGGGGATAATGTAGGTGTTGAGGCGGTTGCACAGGTCGATGGGATTAATGTAGTCGCTAGTAAGCAGATCTCGTCAGCATGCGAAGAATAGAGACTTTTGCAGAGCAAATAGCAGCCGCGCTTGATGATACACCAGGAAACATACCACTCCAAATCGCTGTACATGATTGTAAAGAAGACCTGAAGGAATAAGTTGACGGCATTGATCAACACCGCCAACAAAAACAGCCATGCTTCTCCGGACATCATTTCGAAATTTCGCTAACAGCGTTGGGGTGCTTGTGTTGCGGTTGTGTAGGAGCGCGATCGTGCGAGAGTGTCGGGTAAGAAGCTGTTGGAGAGCTTCGCCGCGGGTCTGGTGTTGGACGGGCTGCAGAACGTCGCGATGGCGAAGCCAATGCGCTGAAAGAATGAGGAGATAGGGTAGAAAAGTAAGCAGGACCGGGATGCCCAAGGGATAAGGCGTGCTTGGAGGTTGGCAAGCGGAAGAGGAGAGGTGGGGTGTGTGGTGCGGTGCGAGGGAGAATTAAACGGGCAAGCTAGAGGTAAGGTCGGTGGTTAGGAGTAAGGCAAGGCAAGGCAAGGCAAGGCAAGGCACGGCCAGTTTAGTGAGAAGGTGAAAGAAAAGCTGTGGCGGGCAATGACGGTTATGGACGTGGATTTGTGCATAGTGGAGATGCGACCTTGATCTAGGCCGGCCACGGGGTGGAGCTACAAGGAAGTGAGGTACTGGTGCAGGTACTTCCAGCATCCGCATCCGGGTTCGCCTGGCACTGGCACTGTCACTGTCTTATTGCCCTGCCTCCAGCTCCAGCACAATAAGCTACCGTATTACCACGAACCAAAATCGCCGCAAAATCTAGTGCTTGTGTTGCAGCCAGGACATAGGTTCTGCAAGCTTTGACTCAACTTTGCGTACAACGAATCTCATGCGTCAAGCGCATCCCGTTGGGTCACTAACGCTGCAGCGGCAAATGGGTAGAGAAGTGGCCTTTGGGTTCAACCCGATTTTCTTTATAAATTGAGGGTGGACCATGGTAGCCATCTGCTATCTTATTGATATGTACCTTGCTCAGCTCGATCCGTTGGCGCTGGGCATCGAAACAGGGCCTCCTGGTGAATTTTCTGTCCTTGCTGTCAAGATCTCGACTCCAGTCTCGGTCACAAGAAGGGTGTGTTCTATGTGGCCAAGTTAGCAAGCCATCATTTGTCAAGCATCAACACAATAATTAGCCTCTTTTTGAGTTTCTTTGACGTACCAAACTGCGCTGTGCGCTTGCCATCGATCGTAGTGCTCGTCCAGTTATCTGGCCAGGTGATGTCCCTGTATTTACCCAGAGCAATCATAGGCTCAATGGTAAAGGTCATCCCAGGTTTACATTCACCAACGGTCTTGTTCTTGGCATAATGGGGGACGTTTGGAGGGCAATGGAAAAGCTTGTTGATGCCATGACCGCAGTAGGTTCGAATCACACTGCAGTTCTTCGCCTTGGCATGCTTCTCAATAATGTTGCCAAACTCTCGAACCAGGACGCCTGGCTTGACAGCCTTGATGGCTTCATCAAGACATTCGCGCGCAGCTTCCACGACCCGCACACTTTCGGGGTCTGCTTTGGCCTTATCGCCGATGTAGTATGTCTCGTTGAGGTCCGCATGGTAACCTTCGTGGTATAGAGAGACGTCGATATTGAGGATATCACCGTCCAGCAATACTCTCTGATCGGGAATACCGTGGCAGATAACCTCGTTGACTGACGTACAACATGACTTTGGAAAATGGTTATAGTTCAATGGCGATGGGTACGACTAGCCGGGGCATCAGTAGAGTACGCGCAGGGTACGTAAAAATGATCGAGACGAGGCTCGTACATTACGTTCTATACAGGCATCATGAACAATCTTGTCGATGTAGTCGGTTGTCACTCCGGGTTGCGCCGCGGCAGCGGCGATGTCGAGGACCTCTCGTGCCAGCCGGCACGCTTTGCGCATGGCCTCCTGGCCCTTAAGATCGAGTATCTCAATTTTGTTACGGTTCGCGAGAGACCGGTTGTATTTAGGGTCGCCATCCTGCCACCAGACAGGATGCGGGATCGATTTCGGCAGGGTGCGGTGCTCGGAAAGTGGGTAGACGGGTCGAAGCGGTCCCGAGAATGGGAAGTTAGGGAATGGATTGTAAAGACCGGTAGCTGGATCTGGTGAGATTGCTTTCGGAGGGAAGAAGTTGTGGAGGATACTACTTTGCGACTTGTGCATGGCCTTGTGGTTGCTCTACACGCATTTGTCGTTAGCTCAGGGTTTTCTTCAAATACAGCAGATGGCATCTCATCCATACCCAGTTCCTTTTGAAGCAGTCCTGGGAGCAGAAGTAGCTGTCCTTAACACCTAGCTTCAGGCATGTCGGGCATTGCAGGCTTCCAGCATCATTCTCACAGTCGACGCCCAGGCACTTCTTCTTGCTTGGTGGCTCCGAAGTCATGATCGGGGCCGCGAAATGCTGACAACGCTGAACTGTAGAGTTAAAGACTTTGATAATGGACTGGCCCAGGTGTGGGCGAGGGCGGGAAGTAAGGATTTGAGGATCCTCTTGAGGTCAGGCGACAAATGGCCCTTGCGTTGTGGCGCTGGATTATTGTATGCCACTGCAAAACGTGCAAGTACACGATCGGCAGACTCAGTGTACCGTAAGATCATGGAGGGGTTTTCCTACCTTACCTGACGCCACCCGAGACATGCGGCACTCGTCCTCTGTGGCGCTGGCACAAGGAGCTAGGGTCCGTTAGCCTATAGTCTAGACTACCTTAGACAATCCCTGGCAACCGGGCTAGCCGTTTACCTGGGAAAAAAAGAGAGAAAAAAAATTAGCCCAAGGCTCTGCGCATTCATTTTCTGGTGTAACCGTATTGTCAGTTAATAATAACATGTGCTGAACCAAACCAAGGTAGTTTCAACAGGCGCTGCAGGTGCAGCAGCGGTAGAGAGGTACATCGCTGCTAGGTATCTCAGGTACCTCAAACCGTGCTGCAACTTTATACCGTTTCCTGCTCGACGGTTGCGTCAGCCCGTGGTTCGTTTCGGTTCGGTTCGGCACGCGAGCACGTCTTTAAAGACTCACATGTAAGCTATCAAGGCGCGATTGTTTTAGGTCGGCGCAGGGTTTTATTCCAGGTTGGATTTGCCCGGGCCTCCCTGGCCGAATTTGGCGCACGAATGGCAACACACCTGGCCGGGCTTGGGTCATACGTTATCGGTTGCGAAAGCAAACTATGGAGTTCCTAGTAACTCAAATTGCCGTCCCTTATCCATCTCATGAGTAATTAACTAGCATTGATCTTTGTGACTCTTAACTTACATTCTGCTTCGTGCCACCAGTGTGACTGTATTCATTCGGTAACTGCCGACGACAACGCTCTCTCGACAGATTTTTTTTATTTGACATGGAAAAGCCTCAAAAGATTGTTGTTGTTGGTGCCGGGCCGGTTGGCTCTTTGGCGGCCCTGTATGCTGCTCAGAGGGGCTATGAAGTTGAAGTCTACGAGTTGAGACCAGGTGAGTTCGCGAGCGTACTACCTGTCACATCGACCCATGTTGCACTACGGAATGGCTTGGTACGCGCACCCAGTCGCGGGTGAAACCCAGCGCCTGTCTGACGGAGATTTCGGAACGATCGCTTACCCTAGCCTCGAAGCCTTTGAATAGCAACTACTTCCATCGCGAGATGCAAGAAACCTCGCTGACTCGACTTTCAACCAGATCTGCGACACCCAGCCACTGTTCCACTGAATTTCACAAAGTCTATTAATCTGGCATTGTCAGAGAGGGGTATTCAGGCGATGAGACAAGCCGGAAGACCCGAGCTCCTGGAAAATGTGATGGCGGCCACGATACCTATGCGAGGACGAATGATACACGGCAAAGACGCCCAAGGCAATCTCCAGCAACAGTCTCAAGACTATGATGTGAGAGGACGGGTACGGTTTTCTTGTTGAAGCTCATGACTGAAAGATAAGAAAAGCTAACAAGAAAGTGAAAAGGCCATTTTCGCTGTGGACAGAGCAGGCTTGAACACATGCTTGCTTGATATCTTGGACGCCACCCCCAATGTCAAGTTGTTCTTCAACCATAAACTCACCGGCGCCGACTTCCTGTCCCACAAAGCCTGGTTAGAAGATCGAGATGCAGCCCCTTTGGCTAACGGGCGGCCACGTGAGATCGAAGTAGCATTTGATCTGATGATAGGAGCTGACGGTGCGCACTCTGCTGTGCGATACCACCTCATGAAATTTACGAGGATGAACTATCAGCAGGAATATATCGACACATTGTGGTGTGAGTTTCGAATACGCGCTCGGGCTGTTCCAGAGTTCGACAAGGATCCGTTGGCCAAATTTCGCATTTCTCCTAATCACCTACATATTTGGCCTGGCAAGGACTTTATGTTCATAGCCATTCCTAGCGAGGTAAGATGTCCCTCGTAACTGACTGCTAACCGGACTGACAGCCATGTGTAGGATGGATCCTTCACCTGCACGCTGTTTCTTCCGAGCAAGGAAGTTGCTGAGCTGGAGACAGACCCAAGTCGTCTGCCTGCCTTCTTCGACAAGCATTTCCCTGGCGTGACAGAACTAATCTCAGGAGATGACCTCATCTCATCGTTTCAAGTCAACCCGCATCTCCCCTTGATCAGCCTAAAATGCAGTCCATACCACTACAGTTCATCCGGTGTCGTCATCGGTGATGCTGCTCATGCGATGGTGCCTTTCTACGGTCAAGGCATGAATGCTGGCATGGAAGATGTTCGTGTTCTGTTCTCCATCTTGGACAAGCACATGCACATGGATGAGAGCAACGACCCAACTGCTGACACGAGCACGTCTCCATTTTATTCGTTGCAGCTATCGCAGGCATTAACCGAGTACTCGATCGTACGCGCACCTGATGCGCATACTATCAACGACTTAGCTCTTCAGAACTATGTGGAAATGAGGTCTTCTGTCCTTTCACGGCGCTATCGACTCCGCAAGTTTCTCGAGGAATTCATGAGCGTGAAATTCCCAAGTCTTGGCTGGCAAACAAAGTACGCTAGAGTGAGCTTCAGCAATGAAGCCTATTCTGAGATTGTGCGCAACAGCGAGCATCAGGGCAAGGTACTCGTACGAAGTTTCTTTGCACTTCTTGCTAGTCCAGCTGTGTTGGCTGGCCTGATTTTTGGATACAAGTACCGACGCTCCCTATTGTCAGTTGCATTGGGCCTGCAGCATCTTATCTCTCCTCACCCTTGAATCAACGACTCAGTCCTCTTGAACCGTTGAACGTTATCCGCCCCATATATCATATATGCCCGCCCACCCCCCCCTCCCCCCCTTACATATTACAGCTAGACCAGAGGATTATCTCATGTCGGGCCACCTTGCTCTTGTTTTAGGTAGACTGGTTGGTTCTTCACATCCACTGTACATTAATACATGGCGAAAGCGCAGCGCCGATGCGTTGTTTCTCACTCTGGCCCGCAATGATTTCCTTCGCCTTTTTTAACATCCATTCGATGAACTCTGAGGCAATACTGGTCACTGAATGTTTGAGAATCGTTGTTTATTTGTTCAATGCAAAGGTCCATTCTAAATCGGACTACTGTATTTCACCTGATGATTAGCAGGGCGGCTGGGCTGCTTAGTCATCGGGTGACCAAAAATTTGGGAGCATCTTCGCTTTGTTAGAGACTATCTTTAGAAAATCACTTTAAGGGACACCCACGTATTTGGCAATTCCCATTTCCACTTGTGCGCTGCTCCGCTGGCGTACGAGAAGACGTTGGTGCATCTTTGAGGTAAGCAGATTCGAAACGCATATACCTCTTGCTCTGCGTGTCCCACTGACACCCTCGTCCAGAATCATTGACCGGCCCTAACTCGAAGTCAACCATCCGATTGTCCTTTCGCTACAAGTCTCCGGGCGGCACCTTCGCCGTCGCAAGATCTCTCCTCGCTATCTCTACAGCACCGGCGTTGGCATTCAGCCATCTATCACCATGCCATCCATTCTGAATATCGCGAACATGTGTTCGCACCTGCAAAACGCCTCCATGGCGCGATTGGGCATCACATCGGTCATGAACTCCAAGTATAATCTCAACCTCGCCGCTGCCCTGCACCGATCTGGCTTCCTCTCTGCCGTCTATCGCGCCGGCCCGCACCCACCTACCATGGAGGAGATGTTGACTAAGGCGCCCGAGACTGTTACCACAGCCAATGCCGCTACTCGCCGCCTTTGGCTGGGCCTCAAATATTGGGATGGGAAGCCCGTGCTCTCCAAGGCACGCGTCATCAGCAAACCCTCACGTCTTGTTACTGTACAGACGCACGAATTGGCTCGAATAGCAAGGGGCCTTCCCACAAAGGTCAGAGGTGGAATAATTCCAGGCCTGAACCTTGGCGAATGCATGTTCTTGTCAACTCCACGTGGTATCCTTGAGGCACGAGAAGCTCTTTCACGAAAAGTTGGAGGTCTGCTCATTTGTCGCGTGTCATAAGCTTGGGAGGACGTTGTCATAGCTGGAGTTCTTGGAAATGAGGGTTGGTCAGAGAGCTAAGCCGTCCTGTCTGACATGTTCTCATATTGTACAATTAGCTAAAACGCCCCGGTGTGGGTCGATGTATATGTACCATCGAGATGTTGGTTTACCACATTCGCCAAGTATGGCCGTATTAACATACACAAATGTTCTTATGAACAAGAATTAGTATTCAAAGTGTGTTCTGCAGGATTACGCGGTAAATTTGGATCTATCATCTGTCTAAAATGCCTGCTATCCGCTAGTACATAAAATATTATGCGATCATCCTCTTCTATCATTCTCGAAATATGGCACAACCCCCCCTTTGGTGCTTTTACCCAACACAAGTCGTTCAGAATCATATCCTACACTTGATCTTTTGCCGACTCAGTTGCTTCTCCGGATGTCATTTGGACTGCGCTGAGCGGAACTTCGCTTTGCGAATCCGGCTCACTACCTTCACCTTCTGATGCGGGCGCAGGCTTGTCTTCAACATCCATCTTGTCCTCGTTCGCTTGCGCGACGCCTGAAGTGGATTGACTCTGCTCTGTAACCACAGGCGAGCCGATCACGCCTTCCACAGCACCTGCAGAGAGCCGCGTTGGGGATGTCTTATCATTTTGCTCAATCGTGACTGGCTCGGTCAAGGACAGTTTTTTATCCAACTCGTGGGCCAGTTTAGCCACCTCATCCACTGTTTCAACGGCTGCCATCTGCGTGACAGCTCCTCCATCGTCTGGATCGGTTGTCGTCACTGAAGATACGTCCGCAGTCTCCTTGGAAGCAATGGCTTGCTGTGTCTGATCATAGTTCGTGGCATTGCTCGGATTCGGATCCGTCCCTTCCGCATCAACAAGAGGTTGCGCCTCTTTCACAGGGTCAATGGCTGACTTGGTTGGTAGTTCTACAACAAGGGGCTTTGTCTGGGTTTCACCATCTTCACCTTGCTTGGCCTTCCCTGCGTGTGCCGCGCTGGGCCGTGAACTGGATGGATTGGGACGCTGAGGCGCTTTGCGAGGAGGCGTTACCGGCGCTTTCTCGGCAACTTTGGACGAGGATGATTGGGTTGGCCGCATCATACGAGCTAAAAACCCTTCATCTACTTGGCTTTGTGGTTTCTTCGTCGAGCTTTCTGGCTGGGTGGCCTTCTTTGGTGGAGGTCCAAGGCTCGGCCGGGAACGACTTATTGTAGATGCCTGACGCCTAATTGTCTTGGATGGCGCGCCAGTGGTAGATACACTGGCTCTGCTCGGGGAGCGTCCAGTGGCAGTTTGATTCTGCAGGGTACCGGACTGCCTGGAAAGGGATTGGCGCGGAGCACTTCCTTTGGAAACAGAAGATGCTGTGGGCGCGGTCAGTGAGGATGGAAGGCTAGCTGGTTTTGTGGGCGACTTGGTCTTCGGTTTGGAAAAGCCCGCATCATGGGACGCCTTGGTTTTAAGTATCTGGGGTTTCCTAGCTCCCACGGCAGACGACTTGGTAGCAGGAAATGGTTCCTTCAGGTTTGATCGAGAATTCTGATTATTGGGGCTCTTTGCTGGGGGATTGGACGTAGGCTTGACATCCGGTTTCCTGGCGTTACCCAGTGTCGTCTTGCTCGTCGTGGAAGATCTTGTGGTGTCCTTCTTGTTTGCGGGCGTGCCGCTCGGTGCATCTTGCTGCTGATTAGATTTCTTAGAAGGAGCAGATGATATTGGAACGTCTTTGGTATTGATGGTATTGGTCTGGCTGCCATGCGCAGGAGCAGACTTCGTCGGGGAAACTGAAGTATTGATCGACGCTATCACATTCGCTTCTGGGTCAGCAGGCTGCTGGCCGCCAGAAGGTTCAGTTGTTGCTAATTCCCGCGCGCTCGACGAAGTGATCGCAGTGTGAGAGATATCGTTCGATATTGAAGGTTGGAGAGGTGACTCGGGAATCGGCTCAGTGACGAACAACTTCCGGGCTGGTTTTACAGCCTCGTCAGTCGAGGCCATAGCTGACTTGTCCGGTATGGTTGCAATCGATTCAACATCCGTCTCGTTACTCATCCTCCGTCTCGAAACGTTCGATTCTCCGCTCGGATCCCTTCGCAAGCCCATACGGCCATCCTTCTCAATGGCAACGAAGCTTGTCCGGACTTTAGATAGAGGTCGAGGTGAGCCAGTACCATGCGGACCTGCACAAAATTGCGTGTCAATAAAGAGCCGGTAAGCAAGGCTTGATCGCGCCGATCAAGGACAAAGGGAAACAAAAGCAAGGCAAGGGCCTGACGAGAAACGGGGACAGGTCATATTCCAATTGACCTTCATGCCTGACTGTAGTGGTCTTACCAGATTGATTCGGAGTTGAGACACCTGATGTTCTACCTCTATCTGGAGGGCTTGTGTCCTCCTTATTCTCGAACATTGCTCGCAAGTTCTTGACCTGGCTCATCGTGATGCTGTCCTCGTCGATGTGACCAGGACTGTCCCAGGGGGAGCTGTCAGGGTTGTCAATCGATTGATCGTGGCTTCACAGAATGCAAGGAGAAATGCCGTCCCGTGAAATCTACACCGCGACCCAGGTCGGCAAGGCGTAGGCCGGGGCCGATCCAGGAGTGACAACGATATGTAGAATCAAAAGTTGTGATATGGCCTGTAGACGCATGAAGATGAAGGAGAAAAGAAAAAGAATCAAGATAGGGCGTGCTGTTCCCATTCAGGAGATATGAGGACCTGGTAGTCAAGACGGTTCCTGGAGCTACGACCGCCTACCCAACGCTATGCGGGCGACTATACCACTACCTTGGGTATCACGAGGTGGCTAGTCTCGGTACCCGTACTAGGGGAGCTGGGTCACCGTAATAATACAAAGTGCTCCGCCTGCAGATGGTACCAGGTACTTTATTTGACCACGCTAGTGCACGTAAAATCAGGGGTGGCCAAGCAACTCGACACTCATAGAAGAACCCCTGATATCCATAAATGCGTTTTCTCGCAACCCTCGTACCAACCAGGACCGCAAAGCAGGGATAGCTGATGCCATGCTACCTAAGGCAAGGTAAGGTGCCGTAGTTATCTTCATATTTACAATGTACTTAAGATGCCAATGTCAAGCTGTACAAGGTACCGCATGTGTTGAATGGCCCAAATTCCATCTCAGTCTTGAAGTTTCACTGTAGGCGTCCGATGGCGCTTCATGTAACACACGGATTGGACAAGATACCTTAGGAAGCACTCGCTTGCTATTGTCTGATTCGATCTTAACCACTGGCAGAAATAATATGCCACGATGGGTAAATCTTCATTCGCAGCCGATGCTAACTTATTCTGAAAGGAGACCACTATCACGCCGTACTTCTGCGGAGGCTAGAGTTGCGGTCTCCAATTTCGGCGTGGGACCGTTCCCATGGGGAACGCATGGACTGGTGTTTCGATGCTGTGGAGCCAAAAATGATCATACCACGCATTCTGGCATCTTAACATGTCTACAGTGACGCACACAGGCATTACTCCGCAAATTTGATGTTGCACTACTTACACCGCACAATGGTTATGCATCAACCTTTATATGGTACGGTTGCTTCCAGCCGTTGTGAAGGGACATTGAACAGACCAATTTGCTATCATCACGCGCACGCAAGTACCCTGGTTTGCGCGCAGCACCGCACCATTCCCCAAAAGGGGCTGGAGTCAGGTTGAGATGTATGTCTATAAGTTGTTACGAATGCTCTAAAACTTGGTACAAAATAGGTTCAGATATACAAGAACATATAATCCTCCACTCTATCATACATCCTGTGACTTTCGGAAGCATTTGGCGTTGCAAATTGGCATGTACAACGGGTATTGTCTTATTTGGTACGCTTGGCTTCCAACTCTGCCTGGTATTTAGCGACCAGTTCCTTCCTGTTTACCAGTTAGCAATGCGGGTCTTAATGTTCGCTCGGGCTCAATGAAACATACTGCAAATGAGGAGGCGCAGGTGCATAGTGACTGAATTCCATGCCAAATTCTCCCTTGCCTTGAGTGGCGGCTCTGAGCTGCGAGCTGAAGCCAAACATGGCATTCAAGCTGCAATCGCAAATTAGTGTGAAGTCCTCGCTGCCAATCTCGGTGTCGTGGATAGTTGCGTTGCGTTTGTTCATGAGCATCAGAATGTTGCCTTGGAACTCGTTTGGTGCCGTGATGGTAGTCTTCATCAATGGCTCCAACACTTGGCCTCCCGCGTCAGTAAAAGCTTTACGGAAAGCCATTTGGGTTGCTAGACTGAAGGCAAAATCTGAAGAGTCAGTAACATGGGTTGCACCGTCATTGATGATCATCTTGCTTCCAATCACGCGATGGCCAAGAAGAGGTCCCTTCTCGGTTGCCACTTCAAAACCCTTGGCGCACGCAGAAAGGAATTTGTCCGGAATATGTCCACCAACAACCTGGCTTTCGTAGTGGTTTTCCTCTGGCTTGTCATTGGGTTCAATGTAGCCTGCCACTCGAGCGAAGTCACCAGGTCCACCAGATTGTCTCTTGAGGAGGAAATCGAAATCTGCATGTCGTGAGATGGTCTCGCGATAGGCGACACGAGGTTGTCCGGTCACGCACTCGGTCTTGTACTCTCGCCTCAGCCGTTCCACATAAACCTCCAGGTGCAGTTCTCCCATACCAGAGATGATGGTTTCCTCACTCTCCGCATCAACGTGGACTCTGAAGGTGGGGTCTTCGCGCTGGAAGCGGTTCATTGCCTTACTAAAATTGTCGGCATCGGCGGATCGCTTTGGCTGAATTGAGAGAGACATGACAGCATCGGGCACGAACATGGACGACATAGTATATGGCAAGCCGCCATCTGTGAAGGTATCACCAGACGCGCAATCAACGCCAAACACAGCGCAAATCTCACCAGCACCAATCTCGGACACGTCCTCCATTTCATTCGAGTGCATCCGAACAATGCGAGGAATTCGAACCTTCTTGTCGGTGCGTGAGTTGAAAAGGTAGGTACCCTTGTTCAATGTTCCTTGATAAACTCGAATGTAGGTGAGCTGGCCGTAGTTGTTCTCTTCCAATTTGAAAGCCAGGCCAACGAAGGGAAGAGAATTGTAAGGCACAAGTTTGACGGATTTTTCATCTTTGGTTTTATCCAGAGCTGTGTTCTCGATCTCGGATGGATTGGGCAAATAGTCGCAGACGGCATCCAGCATAGGCTGCACTCCCTTATCCGCTAAAGCAGACCCCATCATGACCGGAGTGAATGCGCGAGCAGTAGTTGACCTGCGGATAGCCGCCTTGATTTGCTCGTTGGTCGGTTCCACCTCGTCCAGGAACAGCTCAGCAATTTCATCATCCACATCGGCTAGCTTTTCCACCAGAGCCTGTCGCTTCTCGATGGCCAGTGCCTGCAAATTGGCGGGGATTTGATCTGTGACCCGAACTTTCGTGCCGCGAGGACCCTCGAAGTACATAGCCTTCATTTGAATCAAGTCGACAACGCCTTGGAATTCGTCTTCAGCACCAATAGGAATCTGAATCGCAGCGGCAGGAATCTTGAGCTTTGTGTTGATCTGTTCCACGGCTTTCCAAGGGTTCGCACCCATACGGTCCATCTTGTTGATGAAAGAGATTCTTGGGACGTTGTAGCGTTTCATCTGTCTGTCAACAGTGATGGTCTGCGATTGAACGCCACTCACGGCGCACAAGATCATGACCGCACCATCTAGGACTCGAAGAGCTCGTTCGACCTCTATGGTGAAGTCAATGTGACCCGGTGTATCGATAAGGTTGACATGATAGGTTTCTTCTTTATCATTTTCCACTTTTCGCCAATCACAGAAAGTCGCCGCAGATTGAATTGTGATTCCCTTTTCCCTTTCAAGCTCCATAGAGTCCATCTTGGCTCCAACCGAGTCTTTGCCACGAACCTCATGAATGGCGTTGATCCGTCCGGTATAAAAGAGTACACGTTCGGTCACCGTCGTTTTGCCGCTGTCAATGTGCGCCTATCAAGTCTGCTTATCAGCGCAATTCGATGCATACGGACAGATGAGAAAGGGGCTTACCGCAATGCCAATATTGCGCACTCTAGACAAACGTTGCGCTTCCTTCGGGTCCATATTGGCTGCCACATACTCAGGGGTCAAGCTTGCAGCATCTTCTTGGGCTTTCCTCAAACTGGGCATCTATTAGCATGAAGATATCGTGCCGGAGGGGGAAAGGGAGTGTGCTGCATACGCTTCTTGCGCAGCGCTGGCGCAGCATGAGCTCTGGCTAAAAGGCCGCCGCTGGTGTGAAGCCCATGGCTGAACAGTAACCTGAAACTCCCGAAGGCCAGACTTGTGTGTCTGTATGTCGGACAACAGACGGCAATCAAGCCATCTGGCGGCCCGGAACGCCCTCATCGTCACTTAAAGGTTGAACGTGAGGATTCTCTCGTTCACACCGGAGTCTCGCCCACTGCAGCTAGGAAACTTTTTCCGCGGCCAGGGGTCCATTTTTAAGTTGTCTGGCGTTTTTTTGGTCGCGAGCTCACGTGCTACCGTGTGACGAACGACGAATGGGCGTTGCCCCCAAAAAATGTTACCCTCCGAAACCCGGTACCACTTACACTCTGGTCAGTCAGCACATGGTAAGTTACCTTGCCTACCTCAGATAAGATAGACGCGAAGCGCCACAGTAAGCGGGTGTTGGATAAGATATTTCACCGTCGCACCTCGGTGAAGGTTCTCATGGCAGGCCCAGATCATCTGCTCATTGCACGTGTCTTGGTCTGAGACGCTAATCTTTCGAAGATGCGTTTGATATCAAATACACTCCTTCAAAAATCTCGCTTCTTCTCTTTCCCAGTGCAGGATCGGTCGGTATAATACCCCGACGATTATACGTGCACCTCGTGGGACAGTAAGCAAACGCATGTCACGATTTGAAGGAATCAAAAGTATTGGTTGCCTTTTTTTATTTTCATTCAAAAGCACCACCGTGTACCGCTCAAGGTAGGGGGTATCTGACATGATCAAGAAGCCGTATTGTACATTTAGCAGGAACCCTCGAAACGCCTGGATGATAACCTGAACGCCGTATCCTGAATATAGATATCGATAGTATGAGTGTCTTCATATACAGAAAAAATTGCTGAACTCCATCATCATTAGTCCCATCAAACAATATGTGATTGTCAAGGACAGTGTTGACACATATTTCGTTGCGCTTGTTCCACTGTCGCGTCCTTGGAAACCATCGGCAGCAGTCAAATCTGAGCCTGTTGGTTTGTGTGGTGTTGTTGTTGTGTCCTGATCGGGTGCCACAGTGGCGGACGGAATTGCAGCACCCTTGCTCGCAAACGCAACAATGTCTGTCTCAGTAGAATTAAAATTGGTAGGGGCCATGGCAATCTGGTTGTTCTCAAGATCATATACCACGTATGCAGATCGTAAAAAGGTATCACCGAGTATGAATGGCCCACTGGAGAAGTTCTGGATGCCAAATCCGCAAACAAGTTCGCCATCGTGTGGGCCTGAAGCGAACTGTGGAGGATTTCCGCCGGTTAGGTCGACCACCAGTTCGTCCATTGTTACGTTGATATGCGGTCCATTTGGGCCGGCAAACCCAAATGAAAAGTAGCCGGGGTTGTCGCTGTAAGAACAAGGTAATATTGCTAAGCCAAATTTGGGTTCGTACTGTGCCCCTACTTCTTCCCATACCTGGCTGACGATGTCATTCGGCAAGTAAGATAATGTAGTACCAGAATCCAGCACGGCATGTATCGGAAAGTGTTGTGATGTAAGAATGTCGCTGCCGCTAGGGCTGGTCGCTTCAAGTGTGGTCAAGGCCACAGTGAAATGCGTGAAGTTATCGACCCTTTCATCGGGAACGACTTCAATACTGGTGAGAGTACCTATGTATTTGCCTGTGTCAACGCCACCGAACAAAATATTGCCAGTGCTTGCATCTAGATCGTTCAGCCATAGGCTGTAAGCAACTGAATTGATGAGACCTTCTTGCTCCATGGCGATTGGCAGATTCGGGTAGGTAGCGTCGGCAGTTGTTGTCGAAGCCTCGCTAAGAGCATATCCCACACCAATGAGACCATGTGAAATGGTTGTCCGAACGCCCAATCCCATCGTCAGATTCTGGATTTCTACACCGCCAATGCGAAAGTCATCCTTGAAGTAGTCGCCTCTCGCATAGCTATCATCTGTGTAGGTGATATCGAATAAATTTGGTCCAACTCTGGCGTACGAGCTGGATGTTGCGGGATCAACTGTCAAGGAAAGGTTAGCAATCAATGTTCGTACTGATGCACGTTCTAGAGCGACGTACAGCTCCCAAGTGTACAGCCACGACCTTCAGTACTAGTACAAATTCCTGCATCCAGGTATGGAACCCAAACATCGCTGCTCCCAGTATCGATTTGCAGAGTGAGTTCTTGCCTCGGGTTGCCAACACCAACGGTGGCGTAATAACCACCGCGTGCTCGTTCATTCTGGATCGTCGTCTCGACGGCATCGTCCGAACGCCGATAGAGGCCATGTTCTATGGGAATGCGTTCGATGTTCCATTGTACCACTTGGCTCCAAGCCAGCGAAGTGAGGAGGAGCGGTGCGCAAGTTGAGAGCAGCGGCTTCATGATACAGAATCCGGAAAGTTGTGTATAACAAGAGAAAAGCAATCGTTCCTTGTTCAGTGGCGGGACTTGTTCGAAGGATCCATCTAATACTCGCGCAAATTCTCCTTTGAATCATTGATGTTGACCGTGGCTGGATGCCATGCGTCAAAGGTAGCCGCATCAGATACGGAGGCGATCAGATATAAGGTGTCGAGAGTACGTAGGCTAGGCCAAGGGAAATTGTTATTGGCTGGCATGCTCCGGTCGACGCAATTGCAGACCGAGACTTGAGTAGAGGAATGATCTGACAAGACAAAAAATCAAGAGGCATGAGTTGGTTGAATGCCAAGGGGGTCGATATGGGGACGCCGATGCGCTTCATCGTAACCTGGGGTAGAGGCGTCGTCATCAGCAACTTTCATGCATGAAAATCATTGGAGGATCTTGAGGTACTTAGCGGCAACAGCTCAATACCCCGCGCAACACAAACCTAGCAGGCTTTGCTATGTACCTTTGACTTCTGATAAGGTAGCTGCTCTAGGGAAATTCGGGAATTGCATGTGTCGCACTGGCATGGCAACTGCAGGCTCTCGGACTAGCTACGACGGGGAATGCTAGACATGCGGCAGTCTCCATTTAGTTAGAAGCCGCCAGTAACATGCAAACTCTGTGATCGAATCCGGCCATTGCCGAAATAATTTAGAGGTCCATAGGCATGTTCCTCGACCTCTCCAGCAACTGGAATAGATACTGACTAGCGTGTATGGTCATTTGCGGGTATGCATGATTCACACAAGCTATTCAACAAGCTGGCTGTGCTTCACACGGGCCGCGCCATGCAAAAGGGTAGCCTAGCGTTACAGAGACTTCTACTACAAAGTGTCGCACCGGGCAGGTGTGCCCTCTTCCATGAATGTAGTGTGCAAAGAAGAAGAAGAAATGAAGAAACCACTTATTCTTTAGCCATCACCACTTCGGCTCAGGCAACCAGCCATAAAACTTGTGGATGCCCTGGAGACTCGTCCGAGGACAGGTTATATATAGCAATTTATTTAGTTACTATATCTTGAGCATAGAATACCTCATCTTGCACACATAAGTACTTACTATTATGGAGCAGTGTCAATCTGGACCCCGATATCCACGATGCATAAGCAAGGATATCTACTTCTAAGCAAGATATTCGCACGCGAAATGCTCACAATTCTGCAAGCAAAATGGTTCAGCCTGTTAATTGCGAAGTACACGCGCACAGGAGACACTTACAAGCTAAGTCGCTAACAAGTACGCGGGAACAGCCCACGCATACTGGAAGAATGCCTCTTAACATGGTGTCCCCACATACCATATTCAGCTCTGCTTTAGTTCTGTCAATGTCAGCTGCTTGTATACTGGGGCCCATTATTGGTAAGGCATGAAGCTTCAGATCTGATTTGACAGCCAAAGACATGGCCATAGGGATTCAGCATTGCCTTACATCTTACTTGCTGCCGAGCCTGGCTAAGGGTTTGTGCGAATTATGGTGATCAAAACAATAGCCTAAAATGAACAAAGCGTTCTTGTCAGATAAGCTGCTCGAGCCCGCTCAGTAAATAAAGATGTTCTGCCTGGCTTGTTCTCTTCCTTTCTTTGCGCGACTTGGAACGGCGTGGCGTGCATCTTTCTTGTTCACGTTCATGAGGCACATCTCATTGAGCGTGGCACTGCCTAGTCACCCAGGAACAGGTACGTCTTACCTTGGGTAGAATCGCTCTGGTAAAGCAAGGTGCTCGCTAAAGTACTCGCGATTCTTGGTGAGGTGGGCCTTTGGTGAGGGTGCACACTAAGATAAGGTACCTAGGTACGAGTACCCAAACAGGATCTCATTTGCTTGGTACTTACCTAGGTACCTTGCCTTAGGTACGGAGTACCTAAGCTGGAACACCAACGATCCCAGTTAGGCAGGTGCTGCGGTCTCAACGTTCCGTCGCCTATGAGTTTCAACCGGGTGCCTGGAGGGGCCACCCCAGCCTCCACTCAAGGTTACTGCCTACTAATTACCCCATGCTTTGGGGCGCGTCATTCGCTTCCCACTTCCATCATGACTCCATAGCAACCTCCTTCCATCATCATTGCTCGGACAGCTTCTCTTCCATAGGAGCTCTGGTGTCTTGACCACAAGACCATGATGACTTCTGCAAGGCTACGTGGTCTTCTTTTCGCAGCCGTGGCTATCCTTCCGGCTGTCGTTGGCGCCTATGGCAACTCTAGTTTTTCTGACGCAGCCATGCTTCGAGCGCAGCTGGCCTTAATGGGCGACCGGCCGAGTGATTGTCCTCCATGGTATGTAGGAAGACGCTCATCGCTATGCTTCCGTTAGACCAAGCGCACTGACATCGTTTCCTCTTCGATTGTAGCTTCAACTGTCTTTTGCCTGCACACACTTGCGCCCAGTATGCCGACTGCAATGAATTTAATGGGAAATGCAACTGTCCCGATGGCTTTGGTGGCGATGACTGTCTCCAGCCTCGTGAGTGCTTTCTTTCAGCCGTCTTGCTATTCCATTTACACACTTACTCACTGGCATCTCTACGTTCTAGTGTGCGGATCCTTGGGACGAGGCCAAGACCGACCGATGCGTTCCGGCGACACTTGCCAGTGTGACGAGGGTTGGACTGGCATCAACTGCAATGTCTGTACCGAGAACAAGGCCTGCGATGCCTTGATGAACAACGGAACTGGAGGTGTTTGCTATCAGAACGGCGAAGTTGTCAAATACAACCACCAGATTTGCGACGTTACGAACGAAAAGATCAAAATCCTCCTCAAGGAACAGAAGGCCGAAGTTACATTCACTTGCAAAGAAGAACAAGCTACGTGTGATTTTCAATGTATGTCCTATCGCTCGGTCGAACAAAGGTTGCCAAACTCTGTTAACATTCATAGTTTGGGTCGACGCTGTCGAGTCTTTTTATTGTCATTTGAGCGATTGCACGTCCGGCGCCGATTCCACCGATACGAAAAATACCACAGCTTACAAGTGCGAACATCTGACTTGCAGCTGCATACCTGACCGCATGCTCTGTGGAAAGGATGGTTCCGTGGACCTCACGGAGTTCTTGGACGAGGAGATCAGAGGTCCTGGACGTTTTGAATGCACGCAGAAGAAAGGTGGTGCACACGATTGTGCTTTCAAAGAGCCACAAATGGACGACCTGATCAGCTCGTTAATTGGCGATTCGAGCATTCTGCTTGATTGCCGGGCTGGCGAGTGCCTGTACGAGACAGAAGTTCCAGGTTATCAGCGTCCGGTCAAACAAATCAACACTCCACTGATAGCTGGTGTCATTGCCGGCTGTTCTCTCTTCGTCGTTGCTGTCATCGTTATCACCTGGTATCTCTCGCGACGCAGGTTCTTGTATGGCCAAGTTCGACTAGAAGATTCCGACGACGAGAATACAAAGCTTATGGCCGACCATAAACCAGCTGGTCTCTACTTCGAGAACGTGTCGTACTCACTCAACGGGAGGACAATACTGAGCGGCATCCGTGGTATTTGCCATCCAGGCGAAGTCACAGCTATCATGGGCGCGTCAGGAGCTGGCAAGACTACCTTCCTTGATATCCTGGCTAAGAAGAACAAGCGGGGCCAGGTCGTTGGCGACTTCTACGTTAACGGCGAAAAGGTTTCGGATACCGCTTACAAACGAGTTGTTGGATTCGTCGATCAAGAAGACACAATGCTTCCCACTTTGACTGTGCATGAGACGATTCTTAATAGCGCCTTGTTGAGGTTACCGAGAGATATGAGCCGGGCTGCGAAAGAACAGAGAGTGTACGAAATCGAGAAGGAACTCGGCATCCATCACATTCGCGACTCCCTTATTGGTTCCGAAGAGGGGAAGGGCCGTGGTATTTCTGGAGGTGAAAAGCGCCGTGTTGGCATTGCCTGCGAGCTGGTCACAAGTCCCTCCATCATATTCCTCGACGAACCCACCAGTGGTCTTGATGCTTACAACGCATACAACGTCATTGAGAGTCTCGTTACTCTCGCAAAAAACTATCAGCGCACAGTCATTTTCACAATCCACCAGCCACGATCCAACATTGTTGCATTGTTCGATAGACTCATCCTTCTGGCTCAGGGCAAGACTGTTTACTCAGGTTCTTTCGGCCAGTGCCAAGACTACTTTGACTCCATTGGCTACGAATGTCCTCCCGGCTTCAATATTGCCGACTATCTCGTCGATCTCACCATGCATGCAGGGAACAGGCAAACGCTTGATGATGGCAACGTTTCTATCGACGCTGCGAGCACAGGACAAAGCAGCACAGCAGCCATAAAATCTGTCGCCAGTATTTCCGATGGAAGCACAGCCGGCAATAGTATCGACACAGGTGTACTGTCATCCCGCCCAAGAACGTCGAGGCGAGACTCTGTCAGGTTGCGGCAAGAACGAGAGTTGTATACGCGAAGGAAGCACACCTCGGATACGACAGCATCTTCCGACGCTGGAGGCGAGGATGTGGGTTCTTACAGGCTTCAAGCAAATCCTACCGACTCACTCCCATCTCAGCTGCATGAAGATCCCCACGATCTGCCCCCTTCTGCCACTCTTGGTACCGACCTTGACATTTTGACCCGTGCTTTCGCTCGATCGGATATCTCCACGGCAACACACAACGAGATCCAACAAGCGGTTGCTGCAGCGGGAAGCGCTAATGGGTCAAACGCAAATGGTAATGCTACTGAAACCGAAACCCCCTACGTCAGCGCCGTTGGAAAAGGTTATGCTCGAATTGGATACCTTCGTCAGTTCATCATCCTCTCACAAAGAACTTGGAAGAATCTCTACCGCAATCCCATGCTCATGCTCATGCATTATGCTATATCAATTGTGCTTGCGGTCTTTGCTGGTTACCTCTTTTACGGTCTCACCGACGACATTCCGGGTTTTCAAAATCGACTTGGCCTATTCTTCTTCCTCCTAGCTCTTTTCGGCTTCAGCACTCTGACCAGTTTGAATGTTTTCGCAACCGAAAGACTTCTTTTCGTGCGCGAACGAGCCAACGGCTATTATGCCCCTGCTACCTACTTTGCTGCCAAGGTCCTGTTTGACATCATTCCCTTGAGAGTCATCCCACCCATTCTGATGGGATCCATCATTTACCCCATGACGGGATTGGTGCCAGATGGAGACCATTTCCTGAGATTCTTGTTAGTTTTGGTTTTATTCAACTTGGCAGCATCGGCGATTTGTCTCTTCATTGGTATAGTTTGCAAAGACGGGAGCGTGGCGCAGCTTGTCGGTAGTCTATTCATGCTCTTCAGCCTTCTCTTTGCAGGCTTTCTACTGAATCACAAGGCTACGCCACAAGGGGCCTTGTGGTTGCAGACACTGTCGATTTTCCACTACGGCTTCGAGGCTCTCATTGTTAATGAGGTGCTGCAACTCACACTCATTGACAGGAAATATGGACTTGATATAACTCTGCCTGGAGCAACAATCTTGAGTTCTTTTGGCTTTGAGAATGGTGCCATGTGGTCAGATATCAGAAATTTGGGCATATTCGCTGCTGCATTCGTCTTATTAGCCTATGCTGCGATGCATATTGTTCTGGTTGAGAAGCGCTAGATGAAGAGGCTCACGGGACTAGGCATCACGATTCATGGCCGTTGTAGTGGCCCTTCTCTACCATATGGAATGCTGGAAGATTTAGACGTATGTATATAGGAGCAGTGAATGTTGCGAAGGCATTGCTCTGCACAATATCTTGGCGTTACAGGGCATAAGGTAACAATACCGGGTCGTTTGCAGATTATACACTTTTTAAGCCTTCATACTATTCGTCGTCGCCTGGGGATAGGTGATATAAAGAATGGCCAGCTTCCTAATTCCTATCGCTTGACCAGATTTGGAGGTGAGAAATTCTTTGAAATCTCATATGCAGCATTTCGAAGGCACTTGTTCACGTAGATCTTGAGGGCCAATGAAATGTGAATAGAACAAGACAGGGGAACAAGGCACATGTATGTTACAAAGCATCCAAAAGGTATTATACAAGTGGCAGCTGCCCAAATGATGTACATTATATGGTACACAACAGTCATATTATTCCATCTTTCCTCCAGTGAATTCTTCCGCAATTCTCTTCTGAGCCTTGGCTGCATGGTCGTGTTCCGATCCATTGAGGTCTACCATGGGAGATTTGGTGGCAGATCCCGCAGTAGATGCAAGCATATTGGCAATAGACAAAGGTTTACCGTACACACCCCAAGCATTGCCTGCGGCGCCAGGATTCATGGTGCCCATCTTCTGCTTCGTGTAGTAGTCTGCAGTAAATATCTTGTCGATCTCCGCTTGGAGTTCACTTTCTTGAACGATGAAGTTCGTTGCGCCCATATAGAGCTCAATCAAGGCATCACGACGAGCCTCACGCTTGGCTCGTTCGATAGCCGTGACCTTGTTTCGACTGCGGTCCACGCGAGAGAACCGATCGGGATCAGGGTAAACCTTGGTGTCCAGAACTGACTCCAGAACGGTTCCTCGGGTGAATACATCATCGTCTCGTTCAGGAGCAGCAGCGGCTTTGGTTTGCTCTTCTCTCTTATGTCGGAGACGCGCTTCGCGAAAGCTTTCCTTCTGAGCATGCCGTTGCCACAGCGCATTCAGACCGCCTCGGAGGTTGTTGCGACGTGCCGTGGCCATTTTCGCCTTCCATTGCTGGGTCTCGTTATCGGGATAGGCCTTCGTCCTCTCAGGTGCAGTCTGCCGAATGTAGTCGGCCCGAGTCTTGCGATCACCATCTTGACGATCGAAGATTTGACGTGGTACCGGGAGGTGGCCTCGGACGCGCTTAGCCTTGGGGTCCTCCGACTCGAAATTAGAGGTCAGTCGAATGTAAGAAGGTGACTCTGGTGGAACGTCGTTGGGATAAAGAAGAGTCGAAGATCCTGAAAAACAACGAGAGGAAGATGGTAAACTCTGCCGTAAGGACGACCTGATGCATGGCATCAGCGGCTGGAGAGGCATCATGATGCCTGCTGTGAAATTGATGTTCACGATGAGGTCGATAAAACTAAAGCAAATTTTAGAATGGGCGTACTCAGCGCTGGCGCATACGCTACCTTAGGTAAGGTACGCAGAGGATGCACAGTACTTGGCAAGTTTTCCTTGAATGGTAAGCTAACACGGATTATTCGGGCCCGAATTGCTGGCAGTAGAGATGTGGGGGCATTCGAGACCGCCTTCCTGAAGTGGTGCAGAAAGAAACTGGGAAGTACCGATTCGCAGAGAAACCTTAATGATAGTACCTCTTGTGGTGGGGCTTGCCAAAATGGCTGGGGGCAGAAAAAAAGCCATCAAAATTTCGATAACCGCCTGGGCTTTTTTCCTTCTCCTCCAAACCAGTGTTCATCTCGCAGCCAAAGCACAGCGGACTTTCGCTATGGGGACATTCAAGAAAGAAGCCACCCGGCGTACCCGTCAGGGTAAGACGGGAGATGGCCTCGGAAATGTTCGCGTCAAAGGCGAGAACTTCTATCGGTATGTTTAGTTCTCACTGCGAAACTCGTCCAGCTTTAGCCGTGCACTGTGCGCTAACTACCATGTAGCGATGCGAAGAAGGTCAAGAAGCTGAACATGTACAAGGAGGGGAAGGCGCAGCATAACGCGCAGGGTGAAATTGTCAAAGCTGCTTCTTATCAGTCTCGAGACGTTCCAAATGCCAGGATCGAGCCAAATCGCAAATGGTTTACCAACACCAGAGTGGTGTCTCAGGACACACTCAAAGCCTTCCGCGAAGCCATGGCAGAAAAAGCAAACGATCCATATCAAGTCCTTCTCAAGTCGAACAAACTTCCTATGAGTCTTATCAGGGATGGGCAAGATACCACCAATGGCATTAAGCAGCACAAGGCTAAGATGACTGTGGAGAGCGCCCCATTTGCTGAAGTGTTTGGACCAAAGGCTCAGCGGAAACGAGTCAAGCTGGGCGTGAGTAGTCTCGGCGATCTCGCCGACGATACTGAAAAGAGCATGGACTCGTATCAGGATCGTTTGGAACAAGCGAGGCTACTTAGCGGCAACTCTGGTGAGGCGGGCGCTGATGATCCTGAGAAGCAATTGACAATGGCTATTGAACCAGTCTTCGACAAGGGCCAGAGTAAGAGAATCTGGAATGAGCTCTACAAGGTCATCGATTCCTCCGACGTTGTTATCCACGTTCTAGACGCCAGAGATCCTGTGGGCACTAGATGCAAGAGTGTTGAGAAGTACCTCAAGGAAGAGGCACCACACAAGCACTTAATTTTTGTGCTTAACAAATGTGACCTTATCCCTACGAGCGTTGCTGTAAGTTTTCACTTTTCTATTTTTACAATTTCTGTCTCCAGACGCTTCTTGCGCCCCAATGTTCTTTGTCAGGATACCTCTATCACTTTCTGCGGAGACTATCTGTTACAACATTGGGAGATCAATTGCAGTTCTCGCTTGCCTTCAACTTTATGTTGTCGGCCGATGGGCGCCGTTTTGGCCTCTGTCATGAGAACAGCTGTGTATCCGATGAGTTGAAGTCTACCTATGGCTTAACAGTTCATCGATTGTATACTTCTTAGTGATGATACACACATCTTTCTCAACCCCAAAACGTGTCGGTAATCAGGCAGGACTTTATTGACTGACTTTCCGGTAGGCTGCCTGGGTTCGGCATTTGTCCAAGGAGTACCCCACACTTGCTTTCCATGCAAGCATCACGAACTCATTTGGCAAGGGGTCTTTGATACAGCTTTTGAGGCAGTTTTCAAGTCTTCACTCCGACCGAAAACAGATTTCCGTTGGCTTGGTTGGTGGTCCTAACACGGGCAAATCTTCCATTATCAATACCCTACTCAAAAAGAAGGTGTGTACCGTGGCGCCTATACCTGGGGAGACCAAGGTCTGGCAATACGTAACACTCATGAAGCGCATCTATCTTATCGACTGTCCTGGTGTGGTGCCCCCTTCTAGCCAGGATACACCCACAGATCTGGTTCTGCGTGGAGTCGTCCGTGTTGAGAAGGTCGAACATCCTGAGCAATACATTCCAGCGTTGCTCTCGAGGGTTAAGAGACATCACATGGAGAAAACATATGATCTCAAGGGATGGGAGAATTCTACCGAATTTCTTGAGCTATTGGCGCGGAAAGGAGGGCGACTCCTTCGTGGCGGTGAGGCGGACCTGGACGGTGTTGCGAAGATGGTTTTGAATGACTTCATGAGGGGCAAAATTCCTTGGTTCACACCGGCTCCCGCCACGGATGGCACCGAGCCTGCTATTGCCGGGCGAAGTGGCAAACTAGGCGAAATGCCCAAAAAGCGAAGCATTGAAGAAGCAGTTGCAAAGGACGACGGGGAAGGGGAGGACGAGGAAGAGTTCGAGGGTTTCGGCAGCGATACGGAGGAAGCTGCTTCAACACGGTTGTCCTTCGGGGCAACTGTTGGTACAGAAAGTACCGGATCTAGCCAGGAAGGTGGCTCAGAGGACGAGGATGGCAACGAACCCCCCGCACTTCAAGGATCCCCGGCGCAACAAAAATCCACTGATACATCTCGGCCGAGCAAACGTCCAAAGAGGTGAAAACGACGTTGCCAGTCCCTATCCTAATTATTACGTGCCAGCTAGTGGGCTAAAATGCACGTTTGGGCAATTTGGCTTCTACTCTCATTCTCCAGTAGATCATGGAGAAAAGACCTGGGCAATAGAATTTGTCCTTCGATCGCTCCCATCACGAAAGCCAAGGTCAAGTCGTTGCTTTACTTCCGCTATCTTAGCACAACGACCATGGCTGGTAGTATTTGGGGATGGTTGCAGGGGAAGCCGAGGGCGATGGGATCCCGCCATGACCAGCGCCTGCTGGTGATCTAACCTTGGGGCATCTGGTATATCAGCGTCCGATCCCTTGGGAATGAATTGTTCTTTCCTGACCACGTTTGCGTAAGTACAAGTTGCTCCACTATGGCAAGAACCTGCGTGTCAACGACTAGAATACACATTTCACGCCCAGATCTAGAGTGTCTCAGCCAGGCTGGGCAGGTCACAACTAACCCAACTACCAAATTCTTCAACGTGTCTTCCATAGAAGCGTAAAATCTTGAATGAAGCGCCTTGGATCGCGAAGAGCTGTGCATTAAGCTACTTAGGGAGCAACCAGCTCGGAGCCGGGAGTACAATTTAGTGTAATGATTCATGAGACAAATCGGTGCACTCCCATGATTCTTCGTGATCGCCTGCTGTCGACCGCCATAGCTGATTTGGTTCTCTAGCATCACTTATGATACTTCATCCCATTAAAAATGCCCGACACGCGCCTGTGATGACACGCTATTGGTTCCTTCATGAGTTATCCATTTTTTATGTTGGACAACATCGACTCGACAACTCGTGAACCCGGCGTCTGTGCAGTTGATAAACCAAGTACAACATCACTTCGTGCTTATTGCCATGTCCTTACCTACTCTGTTCGAATTCGGGATCTGGATTACATTTCCAGTATGCCTGGACGTCCAATTAACACAGACGATGCCGCGTATACCGTTCCACTGGCCACACTTGGTGCCAACTGTAGACTGGTTGAACGTTTCCTAATAAGCTTCATTTCTAAACACATGCCAGCAAATGAGAGGTGATTTGGCACTTGTCATTCCGGCCAGCTGCGACAGCTGCAAGCTCGCAAACATCAAGTTGACTCCGCCAGCCTTTGCTAGGCCATCTTCTACATAACATTACAGATACGTTGGAACTCTTTTACTTTCTCCTTCGGATATCCAGATGGCCTGAGACGTCTACTGATTCATTTTCGCAGTACGTCCCGCCAGCATCCACGTACACGATCTCAGTCCCCATTTGATCGAGCAGGAAAGGGAACCTCGGCTGCCCACAGGTCATCTCATTGCCCTGACTAGCTTGCCGAGACGACGGCGAATTAGGCATTTTGCCAGCGGTGTCGAATTTGCGCGAATGACAGTATTCGGAAGCTCGTGTTGTAACAATCATGGCAAACATCACGAGCGGGATCAAGAAGTCAACAGTAAATCACCTATACCAATGAGTTTATGATCGATTTCTGATTAAACGAAGGGCACAGGCGATGAGGCTGGAAACTTGGAAATATTTAACGTCGACTTGCAACGGCCCATCGTACCTTAGCGTAAGTTGTGAGAACAGCTACTTCGGCGTTGGGAACGCATTCTGACGATGATCGGCTTGGCTAATTTCGACGCAGAGGGAGTGCCGCGGCGGACGAGCTTATCGAGCACAGACGAGCATCAGGCATATTTGCAACCTCTTTCCCGACCTCATACAAGCAGGACAATCGACTGCCCAAAACCTCCCTCGATTACAGGATTACTTGGCGAAAATACTGCTCTTGGTTGGCAGATTCAAATGGCACGGTATCTTGCACACATGGGTATCTGGGGCCCCTTTGAGATTGGCGATTTTTTGTGCGAAGTGCTGACAGGAACGGGCGAGATTTTTAAGATTGCAGCACGAGTGTATGATCCTCACGTTGGATATTATTGGCAGAGCATGTTTGGAAAAGCCCGGGTTGCGGAGAGACGCGTTGAAGTTGAAGTGTACGGTACGCCTCTCCATGATCGAAATGGCTCTTTCGTCGGGCTTTGCGAAGGAACAAATCTCATACGCCTAAGGAGCTTCGCAGCCAAAGCAGATCGCGAGGCGGCCATGCGCGGCCCAGTTGCTTCTCAGCACCCAGCTCTTCGAGGGCATGACCCAATGTGGTTTTGATTGCCAGTGGGGATTGTTGAAAGAGGGGTCTACCTAGTCTGCTATCGGATGAGCCTACGAATGGTCTCAGATGTACTGACTTACGATCTTGGAATGGTTTCTTACCAAGTTCATACAACGAAGCGAGTGGTGGAAGAACAAAAGGTAACGGCATTTGCAAAACCTGTGCGCGGAAATGGAGAACCGCACCAACCAACCAAGATGTCGGAGCATTCATCTATTTTAGTGCTTGTGGCAGCTATTCACCTTCATTTGCTTGCTTGCCACGATGAGGAAACGAACATGAGATTTGCTGCGATGAGGAAGGAAGGCCTCCAAGAGCAAAGAGACCTTACCGGGGTTGGTGTGGTGTGGCGAAGACTACAGTCGCAAGTTCGCGTCCTCAGATACAAAATTTCAAGAATATCGAATCTCAGTGTATTTCTGAGCATTGGACCTCTTGTGCCATGTCGATTTCGCGCCCTTGAAAATACTTGTGTAAGGGGTCCGCGGTATGTAAAGCTGTGGAGGAGCGTCCTTATCTATGATGCTTATCGGCACCGGCTGAAATTGTGACGTCTTCGTGTTGAACCGCCATACGGTAGCCACGACATGCTCTTACAAGCACTGCCAGTAAATACTGAGCGGAGACTACATAATATCCGAGCCACCATCGAATTTGACTCCTGCTTGACTCATTCTTTCATGGGCTCCTCGTCGTCTAAAGCTGCCCGCGGCGCCGCCAGGAAATTTCCTACGCGTGCTCCCCAAGCAGTGCCCCCTCAAGCTAGCAAGCAACCAGTGAAGCCTACGCAACCTAATGTTGGCCTCAATAGCGATGGTACGTTTCCAACTTATTGCCTTTTCCACTCATCTACTCACTATTCTGAAGCTCAAAACCTTGAGGCCTCGGACCACGATGCTGTGACAGGCGACTTCTCTCGTCGACTACAGGAAATGGGCATCGTTCAACCCAATCCGACGTTCTCGCCTTCGTCAACTGCAGGACCGGCCATTCCGAATGGGCCCATTGCACCTTTGGGGCCATTATTTCCCCCTGCCCGGAGCAATGCTACGCTTTCTGTGCTGGAGTCGCGCCGTCACATACAACAGCAAGCGGAGGACGAAGTGGAATCACTGGGGCTCGGCACGAGTCAGGGTCGTCGTTTCGTGGATATGAGAACCATGGTCGAAGCAATTCAACTGCGAGGCCAGGGTTATGCTACCATTGACATCGAAAAGAAACTTCGTCTTCAGCCCGGCCTTCTAGCAAAGCTGGGCCCTCCAGGCTTGGTGTCTCATGCCGCCTGAATTGACAGTATCCTTCTGTCACGTCAACATACTGCGCCCGATTCGTCATTGCAATTTACAGTCACTTTTTCAGGCGCGTATATTCCACTTCTGCTAAGTCGAATGGAAACGAGCTGGAATCTTGACCTTGGATCTAATTCCGATGTCAGACCTCTTCAGTATTCATTTACTCCTACGATTTGCGAGCCTTAACGTAATTATACTTGGAGGCTGGGCGCCTGCTGCAATGGTGTTAACATCACGCATGTGGACTTGAAGACTAAAGTTGGCTGGTGGAGGTACGAAGGATCCTTGACTATTTTAAGCAGGACATCGAGCTGGTAGAAGCAAGATCACGCCAATCCTCATCCAGTTTGTAGATAAGATGCTGTGGATTCATTATTGTACAATATTGAAAAAGTTACTTGTTTAGGTGTGTAGGCTTCTGTGCGCATGGTGTTAAATGGGAACGGCTATGAGATATTGTATAGAGCCGAAAGATCGGAAACATCCGGCATGTGTCTATGAATTGCGCATTTCTCATGCAGAAGCTTCCTCCCCCAGGATATTGCATGGACTAGTCACTGAATCAGAATAGACCTTGTGCTTGGGGATCTATTCTTGCTCTGTTTCTCGCCGGTTGTGCTACCTATGACAAAACACGGTCCTTGATGGCTTTCTCTCGAAAGGCCCGTTTAAGCGTATGAATTTGCCGACGTATCAAGGAAGCACGATATCGGTATCACGAATGCAGCTGTAGCATATTCAATAAGTGCAATTGTGAAAGCCATTTATTACAAGTGCGAGCCTGTCTATTGAGAATGCCCACATGACCCAAAAATCACCCAAAGGCTCCCCAGTAACGGGCGAACAGCGGAATGCTGTGTGCCTGGCTATCAAGGTTTAATCCATTGGAACGCAGTCACACCAGTCGTGTAGACCATGGCCACTAGTCCAACCAACATGATGGCTATATCCACAAGTTTCATCCAACGCGTTTCAGCAGCACCTTTGTAATGGAGATACGCTGGATAGATGTAAACCAAAGGTACGCATGCGAAACTCCCAATCAAAGCCACGAACTTGTCCAGATCGCTAGCACCTACAATAGCAATGCCCACACAGAGAACCATGACGGCTGTTCTCAATGCATTCTTTTGCCATTTAATGGCTGCGCTCTTCTTTCCGGTGGCCCTTTCTCCAAATAAGGATGTTTCGATGATACGAACGGCAGGGAAAAGCTGCACTGGCTCGCCAGCAAGGACGGCCAATGAATAGAGAAACTGCACTGCATTGACCAAGCCCGAATCCTGCGGGAAATTCGACATGACTTGAATCTTGGTATCTTCGCCGAAGGTGGCATAACATAATGCGCCTACCGACGTAAAAATGATTGTGATGATAAACATCACGAGGTACAAGAGCCCGCTGAATTGTTGTGGCTTCTTCATGCTCGATTGAATTGGTAGAATAAGTCCGATCCCTTCAAATGTAAAGATGGCGGACCCAATTGTCAAGGTGAAGTCGGAGGGGTTGAACAAGCGGACTGTGGGTGCCATTCCGTGGCTGGATAATGCCCATATGTCGTAGTACCATATATACGTCAACCCAATCAGGATGAACACATCTGCCACTAAGGCAACTGGGCCGAGTTTGGAGATGTTGCGAATCAGTGCAAGTGGGATGAGCGGGATAAGTTGAAGGGCTATAAGGCTTGACACTGAGAGGTCAAGGTTGTGCCGACCCCGGGTGACTGCGTCCAAGAACGCCCAGAGATTCTCGGCCGTAAAGATCAAGCCAGAGCAAACAAAGCCCAACTGAGAGATAGCAATGGATGCGAGCACCAAGTTTCGGAACCTCGGTCCAACAATAGAGGCGCCCAGCTCACCGTATCCTCCACCATACTTCTGACGGCATTCAAGAAGCAAACGAAAGCAGAGACAGTTGACGAGCGAGACAACGATAAGGACCAATGATGCGAAGAGTATGCCACCATTTCGGAAAGCCTTTGGCAAAAACATAATGCCAGTCCCAATGAAAGCCTTAAGAAGTGTAAAGAAGGTCTTGACTGTGCTGGCGTCACCCTCTCGGGCAGGTCGCCGAGAGCTTCTTCGGCGGCCGAGCAAGGGTCGTTGTTCAGCAGGCCCTGCATCTTCGTCGACATCGCGGTCGTCGATTGCTGATTCATCTTCTGAGGCGTCCGTGTCCTCAAGGTTCTCGCCAGCAAAGCTGCCATAGAGGTCGAGAAACTCGACAAAGCTATTCGCCACTATTCCCGGTGTGCTCAGGCGTCGCTGGCGGGCCTGCCGGAGAAGATGCTGCCGCCTGAAGCCGCCCGGCACTCGCTGTTCCGGATAGGTGAGGTCGTCGGCAGAGTGTAACGGCGGGGACGGCTTATGCGAAAATGTAGCAGTGCGGCGAAGGGATGATGCGCGGGCTTTGATCTTAAACAGGTCTCGATGGATGTCACCTCCTTGGAGACGAAGGGAGGACTCAATGGTCTCTGGATTATCGGTGGCGCCATCATCGCTTCCAGCAGAGGGGCCTGGGGTAAGAGGGGAGATTGCTGAAGAGTTCAGGTCATCTATCGAGCTCGAAGCAGGCGCAGGAACAGGTTCCGTGGATAGGCTGGCCTCGGGTTCGGCAGAATAGCCCTCGGGGAGGTGCCTTTCCAAAATTGCAGCATGCCGGCGGCTCACGCCACTACCTGCGAATTCAGGGGTATCGGCGGATTCAGCCATTTCCAAGAAGCGTGCAGTGGCTCAAGGTTGATTATGCTGTGTTGGCTCTGGCTACGCTGTGCTGGCGGTGTAAGAGATGGTCACGATGTAATGGACGTGATGTTTCAGAATATAATGCCAGGTTGAGGATGGGGGTGTAGACAGGTGCAATGTCCGGTGGCCACTCTTGTCGTCAAGGACATTGGCTTTTCAGCCTTCCATAGGTTGTTCAAGCTCTGAGGTGACGTAGGTAAAAATGTATGAAAAGAATGAAGGCAGGCGAGGGGCAGGGGGGGTTTGATCCGTAAGGTGTGATACCGATTGGCCCAAATCCTAGGATAGCAATCAATGGGCCCCGCAAAGCCGAGGGCCCGCTGCTCCTCCGAAGCTCCGTGACAGAGAGGTGCCCTCTTTCTCGGACGTACATGTATCGCATGGAATTCCGCATATATCTTTGACATTGGCATACAATTCGCTTCCTTTTAAACCTTGGTTAAACAGTTTATTACTATCACTTGACGAGCAAATATGGTCATCGACGGTCGACCAAGTCTAAGCGCGGCCAACGAACACCCGGAACCCGCCCGTGTTTCCGTGGGCAAGACTCAACTACCCCTGTATACTGTATCAACATGTGCCTTGCGACTCTCATAATTGTACGGGCTCGGATACACCTGTAGAGTTCACTTCTGCTACTAGCCTCGCTTGAACCCATTTGCTAACATGTTTCCTTTCGAACCCGGAAGCAGGTGGGAAACCCAACCGCACAAACGTAGTAGGGATTGGTCTAATGTGTGTTGCCGCTATCGCAGAAGTTGACTAATAGAGGTGTTCGCTCCCAACGAACCAATTCCTTTCCATCCACGTCGGATAACAGTACATGAAATCTCCTTCTTTGCCACACAGTCTTGATAGCACCGACAATTGAATCCGAAGCTGGTCTCAATTTCATCAAAGATCTCTAATCCCCCTACAAACCTATACAGAACATCAGTTTGTTCGACACGCTCATATACTGGATAGTCATGGCTTATATGGAGACACGCCTGTGTGATTGCGCCATAGCTTGCGCTTTGTTAAAATGCATAAGATTCACCGAACCAAATCTACCATATATGGTCGATCGGAAATTCCATGGTCGTTGAATGACCGAGAAAGGACGAACAGAACTGTCAAAGGACCTTGTTTAATTTTTTAATTTTTTTTTAAAAAAAACCCCAAAAAAACCCCAAGATCCCCGCAACAAGCACAACAGGTGGTGAGTGAAGCCTGCGGGCGCAATGTGACACTTCCGGTAGCAAATGTAGACGGAAGCTGCGCGCATTCTGCTAAAAGTTGATGATTCTGGCGTAAGAGCCTGTTCAGAACCAAGCAAACACATACCAGCACCCTGCCAGACTATCAACTGTGTTTCTGCCCCTGAATCTGAATGGACATGTAGTCCAGCTCCTTACTACCTAACCAAGGCAGCCGAGACATACTACAAGGAAGCCGGAAGCAGCCCACAGAAATTCAGCCGTGTTTCTGTTTAGTCCCACTAGAAATTCATGTCCTACGGTTGAGACACAAGCAGAAACCCTGGGCCTGAACCTCATTTTAGACCCCCAAGCCAGGACCTTCAGCAATCATACCTAGACATAGCCTAAAAGAGGAATTTAGTGAGTGTTAACGTATATGAGGCGACGATTGAGGCCGGCACTAATCCCTATGGCAATTGGAAATAAAAAGCTCGTCACAGAATGCTGGATTGGGTTCTACAGAAATCGAGCCAAAGGCCATGGAGAGTTGCCTTGTGCGACTCAATATTTAGCAGTTTTTGCGCATCCATGATCACGCTCAGTTTCGGCTTTCAGCAATCACGAAATCCATGCTCCTACGTCACCTTTACGACACAAGTCGGAGTTTCTCGGCTCATTGGGGCAGAATTGCCAAAATCATAACGGCACGGGCAACGAAAAAAACATGAGAGGTCGCATGTCTCACATTTTGCTGAACCAGCTTCATGCAGCACTGAACAACTAACATGTCTCAAGGATTGCAGGCTGGCCGCAGTAGCCAAGTCCTCATATCCACACACGGCATGATTTTATATTACGCCGAGTTTCAATGCATCTCCCTTGAGAGTACTGTTGTGTAAGAAAAGGCAGGTACGGCTGCGATGTGTATCTGAAATACACCCATAGAGCAGCATCTGTCTCCGAAAAATCCCAGAAAATACATCAGCAAACTCAATGAAATCATCATGGGGCCGATCAGTAGAGAAAAGGCCATAGGCGTGTACGCATGCATCTTGCATTCAAGGCTGTGATTTGTTTGATGCATAATGTTCTGATGCGACGAGTAGGCGTTGTCGAGGTGGAACAGCCTTCACATAAGGCCAATAAGGTTCCAAACCCTTGCAAAAGAGGTAGTTGACTATTGTATAACTCAACAGAGCCGCGCTTAGGTTTCAAACCCAGGCTTTAGAGTTAAAGCGCTGCAATGGCAGCGTTTATAGCACTGTCTTTCACAACTTCGATCCTATGCGTGACCACACCTGTCCGTTTGGATTTGTTCTCGAACTTGGGTGGCTGGGAAGTGATCGGAACGATATGGAACTCCTTCAGACGTCCGTAACACTACCATGCAGGGCGGATGAATTGTCTGAGGCCAGGGGTCGAGTGAGTAGGAATTAGTACCACAAGGCAGGATTGGCAATTTGTTCACCGGCAAAGTGAATCACAGGCCGAGAGCTCGAGCCACAATTATGGTGGTCCGACTCTAAATTTGCTTTTTCTGGGATCAGACAGACTGCACTCTGGATCCCCCTGCGTTCAGGGAGCGCAAGAAACTAGCCACGGACATTCAGCAGCCCCAGAAGGGGATCTGACCGATCAACCGCATGGGGTGAAAGCTCGTGCCGAGACACGGGGCAGGATCGAGGGCCTGAGATGGTCGGTAAATACCGAGGCTGCGTGTAGCTAGCGATCCTCGCCAGCGTGCAGAAACCAAGTGATATTCGGGTCTTGTCTCAACGCTACACGGCCTGTCTCTCTCTAATTTACCCTCACTACTTAGAAAGGTCTCTTCTTCCTCATGTGGAGACTGTGTTATGTGTATTTGTCGGCAGACTATTCAGGCCAACATTACTGGCAACTCCTTTTAGAGCCAGCTTCACATCAATAACCCAGCCGGAAGTGCCAATGGCAAGTGAACAAGATGGGGAGTAAACAGGCTTCGGATGAATTAAGATTATATTCAAGAGCGTTAAATATCTTGTGCAACCACACTTAGAACTCGATTCCAATATAGAGGACTGTATTGGGGTTATGAACGAAAGACCAAGTTTATTCGCAGGGGAGCACAAAATCGGGCCGCAACATTGATTCAATGCCAGAAAGACCGGCTGATTGAGAGGGTAAAAGTAACTGATACAGCTTGCTGGCGCAGGATTTGACTAGGCGAGGACTCACGGGTAATGCAAGGAGACTTACGAGTAGACCCAGCCATTGCAGCAGTCTATGTTCCTTCAACTAGCCCGTTCTTTGATTCATGGACCGTGTCTTGGGAGAAAAAGCAATGATTCCAAGGACCAAGCGGTAGAAACCGATGCTGATCAACCTTGTATAACACCTCATTGCTGAAATTTCTTATATAAAGCTGGCCTCGCGGCCAGTGTCAGCACCATGAATTAATCATCATCCTACAGAATCCATTCGTTAACAATCTTTCCAGCGCACTTAACTTCTTAACCTCGATCACACTCTTTTTAAGTTAAACTCTCAAAATCAAGATGAAGTTCCTCACTATCGCGACTTTGTTCATTGCTGCCGCTGTGGCAGCTCCCGGTGGCTACTACGACACTCCCAGCACCGGGGGGAAGGGGAACGGCGTAGACGGCTACAATAGCGGCGGTAACAAGAACAACGGAGGCAATGGTAACAATGGCGGGGGCAGCAACAATGGCGGAGGCAACAATAATGCCGGAGGAGGCAGCAACAACGGGGGAGGCAACAACAACAATGGCGGAGGCAATAACAACAATGGCGGAGGCAACA